>VXBP01008420.1:1004550-1241155 GCA_013400115.1 Rhinopomastus cyanomelas | reverse complement strand
CCAACCCCTAACATCCTATGATCCTATGAATTCTGAAACTGTAGTTTATTTCTACTGGTACTCTTTCTAGATAGGTTGAAGGGTTGGTAGCTCCCAGGGTCCTCCCTTCTACATTTTTTGAAAATGGGTAAATGATTTACAAAAAAAATAAGTGTTTTAAAAAACACTTGATTTCTGTAAATAAGCAGTAGGCAAAGCTCCCACTCAAGTAAATGCTTTGATTCAGGGGAACATTTTGAGTGTCAACACGTACTTCGCTGTTCGGTATTTTTAGCAGCACTATGACAGTTTTCCCTTCTAGTACCAACATAGAGCAAAAAGGCTGCTTAATTGACTTTCTCCACATCTTTCAAAGACACTTTTACAGAAACAGACACAACCCACACCAGCCTGTTCTCCACCTGTTTCAAGGGCACTACTGCCCTTACAGAACAACAAATTCATTTTCAAACAAGATCCGGGTTCCCTCCTCTGCCAGCTCTGGATGTGACCTTTGCTGAATCCGGCAGCAGGCTGAACCAGCAAGCGGCAGCTGCACCTGCGTCAGGACACATTTAAAAGACAGGGGAGCACATAATGTTTGAGCATGTAGACAGAAGAGTAAATTGTTTGGGTTACAACCTTGACAGAAGCAAGTCTAGTGATGATTATTTACATGAAACACGTACAAATTATTTTAGATTGCTGGTGATAATTTTTAAATTGTAGAGTCTCCTTCACTGGAGACGTTTAAAACCCGCCTGGATGTGTTCCCGTGTGACTTGGTCTAGGTGATCCTGCTGTTGCAGAGGGATTGGACTAGATGATCTTTCGAGGTCCCTTCCAATCCCTAATGATTCTATGATTTATTTACGAGAAACCTGACTGAAGCACCTGCAGAAAACATTAAAAAACATAACCTCTATCAAGAGTTCTGCAGCTGCTGTCCTCCTACAGTAAATGCTGCTCCTATTCTTAGACGAGGGAGTACATTCTGCACGTGGAAAACACTGAGAACCCCTCCAGAAAGCTAAACGTCCAACCGCTAGCATTATGGACAGAGACGTAGAGCTGGTTAAACTGAGAAAGTTGAGCTGCATGGGGGACTGAAAGGTTCCCGCCTGCAGAGCTCAGTGCAGGTAACACTCAGACATTTTAAGCACTCATTTAAAAAATTCGGTGTCAAGTTTAACTTAAAGAAAATCAGATTGGAACAAATCTGCTCCAGCAGCACCCTTCCACAGCGAAAACCGGCAACATGGTTTTCACTGTGGCACTGCACAATATTTCATGTGTTTTTATCAAGCAAACCTGTGCTGGATCCCAATATTAGCTGAAAGAAGGAAAAAGCTCTGCACTGTCATTAGGAGTCCAGGCTTAGCTAACCCCTCCCCTCTTCTGTCTTGTCATCTTCAGAAGCTGATTTCCCTGAGAAGACTTAGGCCAACTTCTCCTCCTCCTCCTCTTAATTTCATCTTTTGATTTACATCTTGTTATAGGGAAAGAGAAAACATGGTAGAAGCTCACAATCTGTTCACCCCAATCTACCTCTCTGAGAGAAGGTTAATGTTGGTCTGCTTCAGTATCACAACAAAAAATGACCCAAAATATGTAAAACGATACCTAAGAGACCTTGTGCCCACCTGAGGACAGTGTTCTGTGATGGTGGCCCACGTGATGCATGCTTTGCTGTAACAGAGTCAGGCACTCGCCAAGGCAGCTCAGGGTGGCAGCAGAGGTAGCTTTTAAAAGTAGAAAGTCCTGATCCAAGGCAGAAAGGGGCCCAGAACTGGGAAGAGCTTCAATGGCTTGTACAAGATTCTTCTGTTGTCCCTCAACTTGGCTCATGATCTGAAAGGTCCAAAAACACCTGCTGCTGTAATCACTACGCAGTTGTTCAGTGCTTATGGGTTGATACAGAGACTAAATCTGAGGAACTACCGTAAATGGCTGTTAATGTTTTGATCCAAACACACCAGATGCTTATCTACAAACATGAAGANGTTGCAGGCGGATTGGACTAGATGATCTTTCGAGGTCCCTTCCAATCCGTAATGATTCTATGAGACTACCAAAGGCCTGTAAAGCCACCAAGACTGTATCAAAGAAAATTATCTCTTAAAAAAAAAAATGTAGGGTTATAGGAGGGTTAGCACTGTGACTCAACTTTCTGAAAGTCTTTTTAAGGAAAAGCATGAAAATCCTCCTTCCTTCCCCATTATTAACTTAGGTTTCGATTGTCTTTCTTTCCCTTACATGTGATCTGAGACACCCAAGGAAACTCCTTCTTTCAGAAAAAATATCACTTCTTAGGAAGGGGCATCATCACTTCCCAAGCACCAGCACAGCCTTGTTTCTACAAAGTAAGGTACCTTTTAGGTTTTGAGTCATCAGCACAGCCTACATCTCAGAGAACTTACACACTATCTGGTATTAATACCTGCTACTAGGAGACACCACTCAGCTGAAGATAGAATGTGTTTGTATGGCAGATGACAAAAACATGATTTGAGCAGTGTGTTCCTTAAACAAGCTCGCAAGTTTCCAAATTCCTTCCTTCTCTTAAAGAGACTCACTCTCTATCCCAAACAAGGCATTGCTCTGAGTCTTACTGTTTTCACACCTGAGAATTTTGATCCATCCTGTCTGTGCCACCTACCTTCGTGTTAAAGTTGCGGTAACAGCAGCTGGCACACAGACCTGACACAGCAGTGAACACCAGGAACAGTGCATAAAATTCCAAGTGTAACCTACAAAGAGCTCCTCATAAGATGGAAAATAAACCACTTGTTCCCATGGATGCACTCGACCTGACAAAACAACTTCACGGGCCGGCGCAGAGTGTACCTACAGAGCAGCCCAGCAGAGCAGGACTTGAGAGTTCTGGCCCACCCTATCTGTTGGCAGCAGGCTCTACATCCAGTCCTGCTGGTAACACCAGGCACTGATCTGGCTCTTCATAGAATCATTACGGATCGGAAGGGACCTCGAAAGATCATCTAGTCCAATCCGCCTGCAACAGCAGGATCACCTAAACCAAGTCACACAGGAACCCGTCCAGTCGGGTCTTGAACATCTCCAGAGAAGGAGACTCTACAACCCCCCTGGGCAGCCTGTTCCAGTGCTCTGTCACCCTCACCGTGAAAAAGTTCCTTCTCAGGCTGATGCGGAACCTCCTATGTTCCAGCTTACAACCATTGCCCCTTGTCCTATCACTACATGACACCGAGAACAGCCCAGTGCCATCCTCTTGACACCCACCCCTCAAATATTTGTAGACATTAATGAGGTCACCCCTCAATCTAAACAACTAGTGAGATACTTGTGCTCATGACTTCTTAATCACCTGTTCAAAAGCTATGAAGCCTCTCTTTATCGCCCTTGGACTTTTTGTTGCTATCTCAGCACTGCCCACGAGAAGAACAATTAACAGGAAGTAATCTGAGGGCTGAACCAGGAGACATCCTTAACCCTGGTCCCAGAGAGACAGCACACTGCAGTAAGAAGTGGGTCAAGCCTGACTATTGGGGATGCAGCTGCTGAGAGAAACAACTACGGAAGGTAGCCTTCTCGACCTGCTGCTTGTGATCAGAGAAGGACCTGTGGAGAAAGTAATGGTTGAAGCAACCATGAAATTCAGATGAGAGCTTCTGAATCTTGGAAAAGTAAGTGAGGTGGTCAGCAGAACTGCCACCTTTTAGTTTCAGAGGGCAGAATGTGGCCTGTTCCAGACACTGACTGACAGATCTCCTTGTGAGATAGTCCCAAAGGGCAAAGGAGTCCAGGAGGGCTGGACATACTTCAGGAAGGAAGTCTCAGATTGCCGAAGCACGCTGTCTCTGTGTCAGCATTCTGGCTNGAGAGTCTGTGGCCTTTGGAAGAGGGGGCAGGCAGCTCATAAGGACTACAAAGACGTAGCAAAGCTGTGCATAGAGAAAATTAGAAGGGCCAAGGCCCAGTTAGATTTCAGCCTGGTGACCATTCTGAAAGACAAAATTTGTTTCTATAAATTAAAAACCAAAGGAGAACTAGAGAAGATCGCTGTCCTTTGCTGGTTGACACTGAGGTGCTGGAGTGGGTCCAAAGAAGAACAAAACTATTGGTAAATGGTCTGGAGAACAAACTGCATGAGAGGCCGTTAAGAGAGCTGGGGTATTGACTCTGAAGGAGGCTGACAGGGGACTTCTTCACTGTCTGCAGTTACCTTAAAGAACGCTGTAGAGAGATGAATGTTGGTCTCTTCTCACAAGAAATAGGTGATACAAGAGACAACGGCCTCAAGTTATGCCAGGGAAAGGTCAGACCGCTATGAAGTTAGAAACCAACTGCTAAGAGTAGAAAGCTGTGCTTGCTCTCATTTGTTCATCAGCTTTATCCAAGGTCTTTTTCTTTAGTTACAATTAAATGCTTCAAGGAGGTCTTTCCAATCTGAAAGGTTTTGCTGCATGCAGCTTAACAGACATTCCTCCAGCACTGCAGGAGCACTGCCAAGTCTGAGAGCTGCAGCAAAATGACCGGCACTGTCACAAAAAAAGCCTCTGCATAGCAGACTTTAAACTGAACCAGAACTAGAACTTTATGCACAGAGAACGGATCAAAGCAAAGCATCCAAAGATAAACCAGGAGACAAAGACAACTGCTAACTTGTCAAAGGTGACTGTAATTCTAAAGCAAAAGAAGCATTTAGAATTTATAGCAAAACAGCTTCTCTTACCTCTCTGACTTCATAGAGCTGACCAGAACGCTGGCTCTTTGCTCTTCGAGCAGCTGCCGGGGATTTGTGATGTGTGATTGTTACAACTGTTGGCCCACTTGGATTCATATGCTTCTGGCTGCTAGGAGATGCAGAGTTAACTGTCCCAGGCGGTAGCAGAGATGCGCTTCTACTGCGTGACGATGAAATGCCCTAGAACAAGCATGATGCTGACATTAGCAACCTTCACGCAAGTAAATAATTTACAGCTCAGGCTATAAATGTTTGCTGCTCTACTTTCCTCACAAACCTAAGTCCTAAATCTAGAGGTGTAACTGTGCTCAGGACTGATTTGTTCCTCCGAATGATCTGCACCGCTCAGCAGGAATCTTCTGGGAAGTGCTGCGGCCTACCACCTTTGTTTCTTGCTTTGTCTGAAATTGATCTTCACAAACATTCTCACCAACTCTCAGATACTAACGCGCTGGTAAGTTCCTACAACAGCGGACTGTGTGTGTTTCCTTTTTTCAGCTGACTGGCTTCAGAATGCTTCTAAATTCAGGGGGCAGTGAAAAAAACAAGGCAACTTCTTTTCTTTCCTCTGCATAAGGTCAACTTTGCTTTCAGTGTAATTAAATTTATTTTAAGAATTAAGAATCTCCTGAGAACACCTGACATTCCACCACCACACAGTCACAATATTAAAAACACACAACTGTTATTATGACACAGCTAAAACCCAGATCAGCAGCAGTACAACAGTAAACACTGAGGATCGCCGTTAGTTTTTCTGAAAAGAAAAAGAGCATTCTGTGAGAGGCACAGTTTTATTGTGCTCTAGCCAAGAGCTTCACTAGATGATCTGCAGAGGTCCCTTCCAACCTCTGCCATCCCATGTTTCTGATCAGTATTGCTACTGTATAAAACCTCTGTTTGATTGCCATGCAGAACAACTGAACAAGTACCAAAAGTGATGCTGTTCGCCTTCAAAAGAGCTTTTAATGACACCGTTAACTGCTCCCTGATGAGTCCACATCACTCAGAAAGAGCAGCAAATGCTGGCTTTACTCTACTTCACAAACTTGAATGCCAGTCCAAGACACCAAGACACTCAAGATCATTACTTCAACTGAGTTTAACAGAAGCCTGACATTCTCAACGTCTGGGTGTAGGAAGAAATCATTTCTGCCTGCAGCTACATGTATTTTACTTCAATATAACAGAGTCGTGAGGAAACCAATACTTCTCATTTTTCTAAAGATACCAAGAGAAGTGCTTACAAGACTGAAGAGCAGGACAGGTTTTTAAACAACTTCACATGAACACCCAGAGCATACACAGCATCAATACAACCATCATTTTCTTCTTTTAGAGTTGTTTAGGTGGTTGGGTCTAGAATCTCTCAGTTTTGGGAGCTTTTCAGTTTAAACAAGAGTCACGTCATTTCTTTTGGAGGTTGGGGATACCATCAGCCTATTTTTCTGCTATTTTTGAATCCTGTAAACAACATAAAACCCTGGCATGGTGACCCCTTTCCAGTTTTGTAAAGAAACCAAACACTGACCACTGCTCGTATCCACCTGAAGCGTCTATAATAAACAAAAGCCGTTAAATCCTGTAAGAGGAAATAAAAACAGTACCAGTTAACACTTATGAGTACCAATCAGGATACAAGATAGGTATTTATTGACAAACTGATGACTCAGCCATTCAATAATGTATTGGCAGCACCCGAAATGTGCTTCGTTATCTCCATAAACAGGACAATGTTTATTTGTTATAGTTGCCCAACTGCCTTCAGTTGTCAGCCTGCTCCAGTGAGTGACAAAAGACAGTCTGCTGCTTTTATTCATCAACATCTAAACATCAACCCCTAAACTACACCATCCAGATCACACTGTTCACCTACACTGCACCGAACATCTCTCAATTATTTACCTTAGAATTACCTTCCTTGTGGTGTTTGGCACAGGACCGAAGCTGAGTTATCCAGTACTGCTTCTCGTTCGCATCAGCAGCTACAACAGAAGAAATCACACATCAACCAGTACCAATTGTTTTGCAGTAGAGAAGGTGACCGGGGGAGATTATTTATTAAGTAGCATTTTAAGTTCTAATTTAGTCTACTTAATTCAAGCTCTGTAACTTCTTCACTACAATACATTTAAACATCAACTTAAGCTGCTGTGGCCAGCTGGAAGAGGTCAGCTTGTGAACCCTCAGACACACCCAAGTGTTACTAAAGGCAGAAGTACTTCAAAATAACTTTGTTTAAATTTTTCATTGGCTTTTGGTTGAAAGAACAAGGGCCAGACCATAGCATTTAAATCAGTAAAACCTCTACCCTCACACCGTCAATCAGGTACCAGACAAGATACCAGTTCTGCAGATACTTATTTCTGCTTTAATGTGTTTCAAAATAAATCTCTTTAAAGCTGTGTGTTGTTCACATACAGCACCCAGGTTCACGTGCAAGAATGAAAACCACAGTCTTCCCCACAGATCTTTAAAAAAACCCCCAGCTTTTACAGTTACTGGAAAGACTGTCTTCAAGGCGTATCTGGAGGTTCCTTCTGTAACACTGACAATTCTAGTTAGGAGAGAGACTTGGTTGTCGTTTGAACAAGCAACTGCTACAGTTGCACAAATGGTTTGAACAAGTTACTCCTAATTCAGAAAACTAACACAGAGCAGACAGTTTCAGCAAATGTTTAATTTTACTTCCGATGGAACTAAGTGTCTCGATGGTTCCTGACTCAGCATAAAAATTAGTTACTGATGTGAATCCAATTCACAATTTATTTAGAAGCAGCACATGGGAAGTGTCTGATCGTCCCAAGTGACTGGAAAAGCACAGAAATGAGAACACAAGTATTTATGATTTCTAGCTGTGCAAACTCTCTCTGGTTATTCTCGTGCTTCAGCTCTGCAAACAGGAGCACACTGCACATGACAGAAGTCCTGCATGGTCTGTCCTGTTAAGACACCTGCAATACAGTTTTCTGTATCAGAGGTTTTTTCACCATCTACTTCAGCACGGACCAACCAACCTTACTGAAAACACCTCACAGTCAAAGCACTGTGCTTTTCTTGACTGGTTTGGTTGGGTTTCTTAATTATTCCAAAGTCATTCTAACACATGTTATTCTGTTCTCCTTATATACAGAGCAAAGAAAGGCAACGGTTTGTTTTAAAGGTACACTCAATTGCTCCAGAAGAATAACAAGAATAGACATGAGAACAGCCTTCCTCTGTCACCTGTCCCTTCTACTCACCAGCAGATCCATTTCTGTACATTATCTGCAGGATGAGGGCAGAGGAGAACAATCAATTGTGCTGTTAACAGCAACAAAACAATTTCTTCTTGCTTCAGAAGCAAATAAGATAAACTGTACAAGCAAAATGCCACAACAACAGATTGCAGAGGGAATCCAGAGTTACCTTTCAGCTCCCAAATTGTATACACTGGAAATTTACATTTACTGTGTTTTATAATACAGTATGCAACAGCTTATAACCTGTACAACCACTGCTTTCTGACAGCACAGTGAAGTGAAGGAGAAACTAAATCGAGATAAAAGATGTGGAGTGGGAATGGGAGAGAAGAATGACTGTAGTTTAAACTCACTGTACCTCTCAACTTGTACATCTCTCCGTTAGCAGAGTAGACAACCAACATGTGTGGCACTTCATCGCTGGGTGATATTATAGCTCCAGCTAGAGACAAGGTTCCTCTTGGCTTCTGGTTTTTACTTTGTTCATTCACAAAATACTGTAGAATCCCCGTTTCAAAGTCTAACACAAAGTACCTGTTCAAAGAAACAGCAAAGGTGCAGTGTTTCTGCAAAGGTTTGTCACACATTCACTCAAAGAGCACAGATTAACCTAAATCAAGATCACAAGTAAACATGTGGGATTGAGGTTGTTTCTGTGAGAACTCCATTCTATAAGGTATTTTTATCAATAGGTTGGATTTTCAAGGGCACGTGTCAGTTATGTACTCAATGACTTTCAGATTAATGATGACCTTCACACAGGAGACCTGAAAGCAAAACAGAAGTTTTTCACTGATCAGAACTAGGAGAAGAATGAGGAGACCCCTTTTATTTCCCATTTCTAACTATAAAAGACATGCTGATTTCTCAGGAGTAGCCCTTTGAAAAGATTACAGCTTCTGCAGAGAGATGAGCCCATTTTTATCTTTGTGATCATATTACCCACAGCATTTTTACCAAGAAATAGACTGCACAGTGCAGCTCAGAAGAGCACTTAGCTAAGAGACAGCCAGTATGACTGAGTTTTTATGCCAGACTTGATGGCAGTCAGGATTTCACCTGGAAACAAAGTACTTTCAAGGACTGAAATATTAACAGAACAAATAATAAAAGCACAGAGTGACCCTGAACAGCAGCACAGACACTGAAGCTATGGAAGAGACAACTGCTTATGATAACCAAGGAATGGTCCAAACTCCTCCAGGCAAACTATTCAGGCAATCCGATCACAGAACAGACTGGAAAAAGAAGCTGCTCCAATTACAATACTGTTCTAGCTTCAGCTGGAATAGCTGGAGAGGATTTCAAGTGCTGCTTTTTGCTCAATTCAATGATAACAGAACAGAAATTCTGAGTATCATTCAGATAATACTTTGAGCCAACTACACTGGCACGAGGAGTCCATTAACTCAGCCCAAAACATTTGGGCTCAAAATCTCCAATAGCCAGGGAAATTGTCTGTTTGGGTGAAGCCTAAGGAGTCTGCTCCTCACAGCTGAGTATGATCCCACACACATCAGGTACAGCCTGCAGCCACGTCAGGGAACTTGAGGGAGCTGACCCGAATATAAATACAAAAGACGAAATGTTACTGCAAGCAGACTGGCCTTTGAGGTTTCTTCATTATTTATTTGTACTGCTCACTGAAAATCCAGACTGCTTTAAGACAGACTGTAGAATCCTCAAAGTCACAGGAAAAGTTCCTTAAGTCATTTGAGCAAATTGTACAGCCTAGCTATCAAATATTTACTGGTATGTATATAACAATTACTGAACAGAACAGCTAAGTCACTGAACTGTCTTCACTGTTCCTTAGCTCCTCCCCCATTTTTAATTATTAAACACACAACAAAACAGCTAAATAGGATTCATCTACTCTCTTATCAAAAAGGTGTCACCAACCCACAAGTTCTCAACAGGAAGATGCTGCTGACAATTAATCACAGCAGTCATACACACTGTGGTGTACAGAGACAGAACCTCAGTACCATTATCACCACTCTGCTGCCAGGGTGATGCAGGGCAATATATAGAGGGAATGAATTAGAGGATGAAGGAGCAGGCAACCAGAACAGTCTGGCAACAGGATGTGCCAGAATGTTTTCAGCGAATTCACAGAGTCCTGAACAATCATGTGACGCTACAGTCAAGAACAGAGCACTCTACTAACTAGACTTCCAACTGCCATCCAAAGCAAAACACTCCCTCTTCTGGACTGTATGTCAGCTAGGCTATTTCCGTTCCCTTTAGTAACTTCCTACAGTTACAACTACACTGGTTATAGAAGCAATTCAGAAATAGCTGATCTAATCTGCTTCCCAACACGAACAGGATCGCAGAACGTTTTGAGGTAGAAGGGACCTTTGAAGGTCATCCAGTTCAACCCATACCTCTACTGGACACACTGCTGTAAGCTTCAAAAGCACATCTAGACTAAAGAGCTCTCCCAGAGAGAGAAAGTAAAGGAAAACACGAACCTCAATTGCTACCAGCAGCCTTCAATTCCCTTGTATTACACTATCTTCCTGATAATGAACTTACTCGGGCACATTAAACTGTGTTCCTCACCACACGGGGAACCATCGCAGACATGCTGTACCAGGGCTGGTGATCATCAAGTAAAATGTAAACAGACTTAACGGACAGGACCTACATCATCTACAGCTGCAGTTTGTACAGACAGATCACAAAAATCACAGAAGCACCCTCAAAGACATCCCAAGAAGCTTAAAAAATAACCCCCAAAGAGAACAGGGCAAGAGCAATGGAGATGGAAGGCAAGTACCACACAGCTGCACAATCAATTTAAAAAAAAATGGAATTTTACCACAGAATCTTCTAAACAAAAGATTACCATTCTACACTAGAAAAGTATTTCTCTCAGAACACGCTACACTAAGGACTGGCAAGTACCAGCAGATCACACTGTCACTATATGCTTTAAAAACGGCAGAGTAACAGTCAGATACATCCACACTATTCCCAGTTTACTTTTAGACCAACTAGATTTCAACCTGACACCTTTTCAATACTCAGAAGCTATTAAAGAACAAAAAAGCTTTTAAGAAGAAAAAACACCATGAGAAAGATACTGACTGCACTGTATTACAATAATGCATCCCAATGAGGTTCAAAGCACAACTGCATCCCCCAACGTGTTAAGAGTGTCAGGCAATGTCTTAAGTTATGATTAAAGCCGAGCAAATTGCTCCAGCAGTTATGGTGAAGAATTGTCTATCATTGGAAGAAAATGTCTCACACAGATACCCAAAGAGAAACACAAGTCTGGGGGAAGAGAAACCACAACAAATGCTACGGCTTGAGCTACAGAACTGGGTAGTTAAGGACACACATTCTACAAGTTTAAAATACCTAGTAATCCAATGGTGTCTTAGGAAGAAAAATCACAGAGTCACAGAACACTGGGGATTGGAAGGGACCTCAAAAGATCAGGAACCCCTAGATCCAGTCACACAGGAACATGGCTTATGAAGAGAGGCTGAGGGACTTGGGGCTTTTTAGTCTGGAGAAGACTTAGGGGAGATTTGATAAATGTTGATAAGTACCTGAAGGCTGGCCAGGAGGGGGGGGGACAGGCTCTTTTCACTTGCTCCCTGTGGTAGGACAAGGAGCTATGGGTGTAAGTTGCAGCAGAGGAGGTTCCGCCTCAACACAAGGGGGAACTTCTTTGCTGTGAGGGTCACAGAGCACTGGAACAGACTCCCCAGGGAGGTCGTGGAGTCTCCTTCTCTGGGGACTTTCAAGGCCCGCCTGGATGCGTTCCTCTGTGATCTGTGTTAGATAGTTTTGTCCTGCTCCGGCAGGGGGGTTGGACTCGATGATCTCTTGGGTTCCTTTCAACCCCTAACTTCCTATGATCCTATGAACATGGCTAGGTGGCTTTTAAACACCTCCAGAGAAGAAGACTCCACAACCCCCCTGGGCAGCCCCTGCCAGGGCATTGTCACCCTCACTGGGAAAAAGGTCCTTCTCACATTGATGTAGAACCTTGTCTTTTCCAGCTCACACCCAGTGCCCCTTGTCCTATCATTGGGTGCTCCTGAGCAGAGCCTGGCTCCATCCTCCTGACACCCATCCTTTCCATATTCATGGGGTCACCTCTCAGGCTCCTTTTTTCCAAGCTAAAGAGACCCAGCATTTCCTGGATTTATATACATATTTGCATACCCAACAATGATGGGTACTGAATGCCCAGCAAATTTCGCCTCATTGGATTAGGTTCCAAATGTAATGGAACATCTTGGTAAGATGCACAAAAGCCTACAGGACCTCAACCACAGTGCAAAGACACTTGAAAATTAAGTTGTGGGCCAAAGAAAAACTCAGCGTTTTCACTGAACCAACCTCAGTACTTTTTGTTCCATCATTCATTATAAGACATATTGAACAAATACACTTTTACATCAGAACCTAACAGTTGTTGGCAATTTTTAGCACCCTTTTCACTTGGAAGGCTTAGCCTTTCAAATCAATCATAAAGAACACAGTAAGGACATTGGGAGATGCTGAAGCCAAATTACTTCCTTCTGTTGTACTTAAATATCGAATGACTAGGGTAATCTCATGAATACTTTTCTTACACACTCATAACAAGACTCCAAGCACATAATTTAGTTTAACAACTCGCTGTCACTTCTCCTAAAGGAGCAAAATCCATATTCATCAACTGGTGGTGGATTTTTAATGAGACGGTAGGTGCCGGTGTGCTCCCGCTAACCCCTGCACTGCCGAGTGCAGAGACCACAACTCAGAAAACCAGCCAAAAACCACCCAGCACTAATGAAATTTGGCTAAATTCTTCAGTGTTGGTGCCAATCATCACTTCTGGAAACTCGGTGTGACATCTGGGTGAAAGGTAGCACGCACCACTTGCCTGTCACTGTGTTCCCCCTGGTACAAGACAGCTCTGAAGTGCATTTACAGACTCCAAACACGCTGCCTGAATGAAAATGACCGGAGTCTTCTTTGTTTTAAACCCATTATCCTGCCTCACCATCAAGTCTCTTACGCACTAGATGGTTATGCACTACATCAGTCTAGCACTGCAACACTCCAAAGCAGCCCTGACACCCCATGTCAGAAGCAGCTGAGGAACAAATATGTTGTGTTATCTGTCCAAGGACAAGAGAAGTGTCCATAGCAGTTATTCAGCCACAATCCACATCTCTACAGTACAAACCAGTCTGATAACCACACAACCATCCTTTTCCATTTCAGATGGAGGTTCAGAGTTACCTTCTTCTTGTGTGACTGAAAGGCAGAGAAGGGAAGACTTCTCAGTTTCCCTTTCACCTTGTTAAAATTCTCTCTCTGACTCCACTGTTTGAATGACCTTCTCAGTTCTCTCAACAGAGCTGGTTGGGCAGAAACAGCTAAAGCTATTAAATTGGCCAGTCCGTGATTAAGCTAGTTAGGTTCAATCGACTGACAATTAAACAAAGTGCAGGCTGACTGAAAGTTCCTGGTGTCTTTACAGGAAAAGACAGAGGTTACATTGAAAGCTTTTTTTTTTTTCTTTCTTACTCTTTTATTAACTTCTCTTTTCAGTGGGCAATGGATAGAAGCTTTAAAGAACATCACTCCAAACCCACAGCTTGCTTAATTTGGCCAGGTTTTTGCTTTGTCGTTCCATTTTATTTATACTTGCACCATCTGGCTGTATTGATCAGGCGGTTAAAATGTTTGCTTTTTCAGATCAAGTAAATTCAAAACCAATTTGTATAACCACTCAGTATTGCAGTGGTTTTTGCACTGATTTGCAGGCGCCAGCTATGGAGTAATTCTTAAGAGACTGGGCTCCAACTCACAGACGACACTCCAGAACACACAGTCGGAAGCCGACTCAGACAGATGTGCTCAATCTCACAGATCACTACCCATCTGTTGGACACCATATACTAACACCAACTTTGGTAAGCCTCAAGTTCCGACTGTTCTGCCTCAAACTTGTGTCGGACCCCTGTCCCAGACATCAGATGCGTGCACCAACAGAACACATAAAGGAACAAACTAAGGAAGGCACTTGGCTTAAAAGCTCAGTGCCATCATGAACTGCCCTCTCAGACAGACAGATTTACAGACTTTAACCAACAGAGCATTTTAAAAGATGCTAAAAATGAACACTCCTTTCCACGTGCTGTGTTAGAAACGTTTATGTGACACTTATCGCTCTTCCACAATGCCTTCAGATCAAAGTTTCTTGGACATACAGACCATACAGGCTATTACCAGCTGTAAGCCTTATCAAAGACTTCATCTGTTCCCAAACACCAAACACAGGCAGTTCCAGACCCAGAGATTTATAAGCAATTACCCCTGTTTTGTAATTGAACCAGATCACACACAAGCAACCTTTAAAACTGCAGTAAAAAGTTACCCTTTCTACAAAGCAAGATGGAGATGTGAGGAGAGAAAATAAAAGGGTCAGGATGGTCTTTTGACTTCTAGTCGTACATTTCAGATATCAAAATGTGTTTATTACACAAAACTACAGGAGGACTGCATAAATTGAGAAAGTACAAGTCTGCTGTGGATCGAACACAGAACCGTAGCAACCAAACAACATAAAGGGCCTTCTACACACCCATACTGAAGCAGTCCAGTCCACAGAATGGTGTGGGCTGGAAAGGACCTGACTGGTGCTCGTGCACCAGTGCATGCTGTGATACTGTGAACTGGCCCAGATCTTGACACTTATCAGGAGGTACTACTGACAGCACCTCTTGAAACTGCACAGGAGTCTGCATCGCAGCATCAGCAGCACTGCCAATGTACTTAAATTGGCAATTTAGCTTTAACCCTTAAAAATGCTTTAAAACTACTGTCAGAACATCAAGGTCCCAGCCACCCCCATGACCTTACTGCTCAAGATCACTCAAAACCAGCAACATCGCACTCTGGTGTGTTTGGGTAGTAGAGTTTGGTAACTAGTCCTGCAAATGTTCTCCCTATAACATGTTCTCTTCAAACCCACATTAAAAAGTCAAGGTTTAGATACTCATCTTCAACCAGCCATCAAGAGAACAAAGTTTAACAAACACTAAAACATCAGTCAGAAACCTTCTCTCTTGATTTCGACTGACCACCCCATTCAGCAGCACTGATTCCACAATCTCGAAGCCAGACCTCCCTCGGAACCAGCCCGTCCACACCCAGCAGGGCCTGTCACGGTATCAGCAAACCCGGGGCCTGTCACCGAGGCAGGACCCAGCGACAGCCCCCACTGCGCACAGGTGACGGCCCTGCTGTCCCGCCCCCCAGCGCCACAACAACCAAACACACGGTATTTTTACCATCGCTTGTTGTAGGCTTCCAGCCAGATCTTTCTTCTATCTTCAGTTACCCAACGTAACTTCACAAGAGACTAACGGGATCTCGCAAAGGAGCTTAAACTCGCAACACTGCCGGGATCCCGACGCGCCCCCAGTCCGCGGTTGTAGCACCCGGGGCCGCTCTGAGCCCGACGGGCCCGGGCCCGGGCCCGGGCCCGGGCCCGAGCCGCCCGCCCTCCACCGCCTACTTGCGCCCTAGCGCTCTTCGGCTGGGAAACAGAGCAACCAAAGGGTAGCGCGCAAGGAAGGAAGGAGATAGGGCCCTCGGGCAGGGCTGTCGATGCGGCTGGGCTCGACACGGCCTGGCCTACCTGCCCGCGGCTGTAAGAGGAGGGGTCGGGTTGGGGCGGTGGCGCCAGCTGCCCGGACACCATCTTGGGGCCCCCAGTTCGGGTGAGGCGCGGTGCAGTTTACCTGCTCTGCCAGCCCTGCAGGAGGTTCGTGTATTTGCTGAGGGTCCCCTCCAGCACCGGCTCCCGCCGCCGGCCGCCGCGCGCCTGCGCGCTCCCCGGGCTGGCGGCTACCGAGCCCGGGTTGTTGCTGCCGCCACCGCCGCCGCTCCCCACTCCGCCTCCATCCAGCCTCCCCGCGCCCGCCGCCCGACCCGGCAGCCCGCGGCTGGCGGAGGACGACGAGGGAGAAGAGCCCGCCGAGGCGGGGCGACTGCTGCTGCGGCTGCTGCTGTTGCTGCCGCCGCCCTCGCCGATCGCCGCCGCCTTCTCCATGGGGCCCCGGGCTCGGGGGTAAGCTGAGCGCGCTGCGGCCGCGGTGCGCGCCCAGCCCTGCCTCTGCGGCCCCGACAGACGGCGCCGAGAGGGGCGGTGCCCGAGGGAGAAGGGGCCGGGCTGGGGCCGTGCTGCGCCGCCTCCTCGCCCTTTGCTGAGGGCCGTTGGGCGGTGGCTCGTGTTCCGCAGCTGTTGTTGGGCGCGCCCTGGGCCAACCCCGCCCGATCGAGCCAGGTGCTGGTAGCTGCTCGGGTAGCGGGAACCTGTCGGCCGCCGCGGCCCGCGGGAGCCGCGCTCGCACAGGCGGCCGCAGGAGAACGCGGTGCAGCGAGGCGGCTCCAGGTAGCGGCCATGCACCTCAGCAGGGACAGGGACACACCGGCCTTGTGGCTGAGGCAGTACCCGGCGCACAGGGCAGGTGTGTGCACACCCAGACTGATGCCACCAGTGAGGGGTGGCTCGAGTGCTCATTGCCAGGCCCTCGTGCGTGCGGCAGTGAGAGCAGATCCCAGCAAATACCACATCCATCCCTGAAAGGCCGTTATAAGCCGGGCCGTGAGGCGTTTTTGATTCTCAAAGCCGAGCGCAGCAGAGTCCAAAACACGGCAGCAGAGAGGCGATTTATCGAGGCAGGCTGGCGCACGTAGATGCGGATTAGCACAGGGAGTGTCAGCAGCGGGACAGCTGTGCGCAGAGCAGTGCCCGCACCAGCGGGAGGTCGGGCGGTGGGCGCTGTGCTCAGCAGTCGGGAGCAGCAGACGTGCTCAAGACGCAGCCAATCAAAACACAACCGAGCTGGTCCGACTTTTTCTATCATGTAAGCCCTAACTGAAGAAGCATTTCAGGAACAGCAATCCACCTGGAAAAGTGCAGAAGTCTGCCAGCATTCTTTGTCGTGGAAAGCCCAAAAATGTGTTGGCTTGGTGTACAGTTTCTTCTAATCAAGAGAGCAGGGCACCGTCTTTGCAGAGACAACAGCCTTGTATCTGAGTGCTTCTGGGTTATTGATGAGTACAACCAAAGGTGTCAGTAGGACTAATACAGCGCTGGTGAAATTGTTTACCGTAGATGAACATCTCACCAAAGAAACAGCTCATCTGCACCTCTGGGGATGGCTAAAAGCGAAAGGGCAAGGAGTACCAGAACACCCGTGTTTCTCTTAGATCCCATCGTGCCTCACCTGCTGTTTTATGCTCCACATTTCAGAGCACCACAGACAGACTCGGAGGCTGTTCACTGCTGCTTCAGCGCTGCGAGAGAGAAAAAGGTTTTTGTTGTGAGGTGAGTGCTCACAGCAGAGGCAGGAGAGCCCTGTAAAAATCAACTCGATGCAAATAGCCGGAGGGTCCACTGGAAAACTATTCCCAGTCAGTCTCTCAGATTGCTGGAGGGTTTATGCAACCACTTCCTGATTTTGTAAAGACACCCTTCTTTGTCCTATCATGTATGGCTAGACATCTGGCACAGGCTGAGCAGAGATCAACGACAGCCAGGGACAGCTGTGGGGCTGCCAGCTCTGGTTGGCCCCTAGGCCGGGGGCCGCGGGCCCGGCGAACTCCGCCTACCGGCAGCCAGCTGAGACGAAGGGACGCGGAGGCGGAACGGAGGAGGAGCGGCGGGAAGGGCGGGCGGTCGGTCGCTCGCTCGCTCGCTCGCTCCTCGGCTCTGGGCCCCTGTGGCCGCGGGCGCGGGCGGTGCTGTCATGTCGCTGTCGAGGGCGCCCCTCAAGGTCTGCATCGTGGGCTCGGGAAACTGGTGAGTGCGGTGGCGGGCCTCGGCAGGGCCGGCCCTGCCCCTCCGCGGCTGTGCCCGCCCGGCCTTCCGGGCCCGCAGCCGGGGGATTTCGTGGGGAGCTCGGCCCCGTCTCGGAGCAGCGGCCCTGGCGGTGACTGACGGCGGGTCGGCCGCGGCCGGCAGGGCCGCTCCCTCGGGCGCTGCTGGGCGCGGCGACGGCGGCCCGGGTGGGCCCTCGGTGTCGCTGGAAGGCAGCGGGACTAGTAATGGGCAGAGGAAGCGGCAGAACGGAGGTGTTCGGGCGTGCCAGTGGGCTCTCTTCGGCTCTGAGAACCAACTGTTCTGACCCGGTGCTTGTCGAGTGCTCTGTCCGAAGCCATCTGGCGGCGCAGACGTTTACGGTACTGGTTGTGCTCTTTCTCCAGCAAGGCGCTGCCTTCGGGCCCGTGCGACGAGCCCGCTTGTCTCCCGAAGCGGGGGTCGGGCTTGTCCGAGTTAGCTGTTTGCCGAAGTATTTGGAAATAAAGGAGAGGTACAACGTGATCGGTCATTTGCGATACCTTTTCTTTTTCAGGTTGGTTTTGTTGAGGCACACTGAAGGCTTGAGACGAGGTTGTATTTAATAAATCCATTAAATGGATTAATTTAATAATTAATTAAATCCATTTAATGGATTTACTGCTGGGTCTGCTGAAAGCAGTAGATTTACTGATGATTTCTCTAAGAAGTTAATAATCCTTTGTGTTGCTTCTTCAGTTGCTCTACCATTTTTGATTTTGATCACTGTTTTCACCCTGGATCCCAATTAATTTACAGTAAGTTATGTACATTGTAAATGCACCTTACTAGTTTGTCACTTTAATTAGTAATAGTTATTAATAATTAACGCTAAACATATGTTATTTCTGTTAACGTTCTGGTTTTTAACACTAAATCTAAGCTCAGGGGAGTTTGGTCTGGAGCAGAGTACTGCGTTTAATAACAAAAGTGCAACAGTAGTTTGTCAGGGTGACCTCAGACTTGTTGCCCCACCCCGGCCCCTCTGTGCAGCTGGCTGTCGGTGCCTCTCACATAGTTGATACCAGGAGTTGCCAAGCTGTGGTTTCCTTTGTGTTGACTTGTTCAGGGAATGGATGACATTTCCGTGCCCCATCTCTTGCAAGATGAATGGGGAGACACTGTGCATTGCAGTGTGTGTCAACAGGAAACACAGTAATCAGACCTTTCAAGAGCAATGTTACTGGTCTTTCATACTTGAAGTCAAGCAGAAAGTTTCACTGAAGTTTGATTGCATTTATATTTTTCACTGTGAAACACACTTGCAGAAGCAAAAGGATCTGTAGACATTAACCTGCTGCAATAACCACTGTTTTTAGTTTTCATCTCTTCAGCTGAATAACGGGAAAAGCACCTACGTAATGATGTCAGTGTTTTCCTTTCTTTGGGGTGTAGATGTGCTCAAAGAACCGAAAGCTTACCTCACTTTTGATAGCAGAGGCAATTCATTTTTTGTCAGAAGCCAAAGTAATAACAAAATGTGAACTGGAAATTATTTGGTAGACAACAGCTCTCCTGTTCCCCTTCCCTCTTGCCCACAAATGCTTCTGAGAGCTTCTGATGCTTGGAGAGGCAGGCGATTTGTTCCTGTGTGCATGTGAGTGCCTTTGAGGCTGGGGTCTGTGGTCCTAGAGCGGAAGCATGTACTGCTCGCAAGTAGACAGAAAGCAGTTGAGGTGCGTTTATGCCTCTCACCGATGTTTTGAGGTTATATGTATTTTTTCAGCCTAGTCTACTGGCGAGTATGACTGGTGTTGCCTGAATTGTGAGCATGTAGGTAGTTGAACTGAGTGGGTTTGGCATCTTTAGTGCAGAATCACAGAATCATTCGGGTTGGAAAAGACTTTTGGGATCGAGTCCAACCAGCAGTTCCAAGACTGATATTTTTGGTTCTGTGTGAGATAATTCCGTCCCACAAGTAGCAATAACTGCCTTCTCCCTCTCAGGACCCTTTTCAAAAGAACCCAGACGCTAAATGAGCTGGGCGTGACACTGATCCTTCAGAAGGGTTGAACCACATCACCTTGCATGATAAACCACTTCCAGCCGGACTTGTTTGATCAGTTTGCTAGGGTGAAGGTCACCTTAACAATGAGGTTGGATTGGCAGAGATCGTTTGACACTACACGGAGGCCATGGGACTGGGCAGATGGCTGACAAGGCCAAAGAGCAGGAGCTGTGCTTTCTGCTGGCCTTGCCCAGTTTGGGTTGCTCAGCTGGTGGATAAGTGATTGTATTAAGATCTTTAAGACAGGCAGTAGAATAAGGTGTACTGTGTGTGAGTAGAGTGCACCCTGGGAATGTGCCTTGGAGCCTCAGAATCCAAGGATAGCACCCAGGTTCTGCTGAACCGTTCAAACACTGCCAGACTGGTCTTCTGTTGACATCTCCAGGGCAGGTTAGCCAGATGTGTGTGGCTGGAATTTACCTGTGCCTTCTGCTAGTAGTATGGACCAACTCTCAGTACTTTTCCATGAAAATCAGCATTTCTTATCATTTGTCAATTCAATTGTACCCCTCATCTGTACAGATCTATTGGTTAGGTACACATCTCACTCTACTGTAACTGATGTCTGCTTTCATGTCATCTATCAGAACCAGACCAGCTATGAGACACTGTTAACGTTGGAGGGCAGGAGGCCAAGTGGGTTGTCTTGTCCAGTGAGCATCAGGTACACTCCTTTAACAGTGTGGAATGAGCACACGTGGTTGTGTTTGGGCAAACCTTTGGGACTGGTGGCAAAGAGAAGAGCTGTTGGTGTGGCTTGCAGCTGCCTTGTATGACTTGAATACCATACCTCAGAGCATGTCAGGGATAAGGTTGATGAGGGTACCTTTCACTGAGGATTTCCTTCTGTAACCAAGCAGCTGCTGTTACCAAGTCTTTCAGTCTAGCTCACACTTGCATTGTAGTTAGGAGTAAATTGACAGGAGTTCCCATTGTTTTTGCCTGGTGGTGTGTCAGGAGCACACAAGACAGGCCAGACATTGCAGTAAATTGTTTGACAGTGCACACTGAGGAGTGTTAGAGCACATAAGGGAATACAGGATGCTTGTTGGATTAACAGGTTGGGGAAGCTGGTGTTTCATCTTGCACAGAGTGGTTCTGGACTGGTGACAGTTGTTGGACCTTGCTTGATTCAGTCCTACAGCAGTAGTTGTGACGTAACAGGAGATGAGAAATCGGAGGCGCCAGTCAGGAGAGTCTCCTTGAATTTGGGAACTGGGTTGTAACACAACTTCACTTTTTAAATGAACTGTTGCAGGGTGCCACTGCAGCAGTTAAATTCTGTGAGGTTTGCAGCAAAACCACAGAGCTTATAGTTTCTGTAAAAGATAATATGCTTTTTGGCATATTTGATAAATGCCTGTCAGCATTGTGCCGCCACAAAATCCGTGGGGCTGTTATTTCAGCAAAGACAGCTTCCCATTGCTGAAAGGTGAGAGTGATCCATTCGTAAAGTCTAAGTGTGTCAGTTTTACTGCTGCTTTGTAGATACAACCCGCTTGATTTGTGAAATGCAGCAACATGGACACTCACTGCAGAGCCAGCGAGTGCAGCGAATGCTTCAGGCCAACCTGCTCCAGACACATTTGAAGGAAAGCAGCATGGTGAAGGCAAGATGTATTTGTCTACATGTTTTAGTAGATCATATATGCCATGTAGTGACCAATTCAATACCCCGTGAGTGTGTGGTCATTATAAAGACTATTCTGCTGCAAAGTACATTTTTTAGGGTTTCTGCTTTCTCTCCTGCAGGGGTTCTGCGGTTGCCAAAATAATAGGCAATAATGTAAAAACACTGCAGAAGTTTGCCTCCACAGTGAAGATGTGGGTCTTCGAGGAGAACATTAATGGGAGAAAACTGACAGACATCATAAATAATGATCATGAAAATGTGAAGTATCTCCCAGGACACAAGCTGCCAGATAACGTGGTAAGGCTCGGAAGTTAAATTCTGGTTATGGAGCAGAGGGAATGGTGCTCATACTCTGAACCTTTAGGGTCTATGACATTTAAGCCTGTATGCTGCTTTGCTGATCGTCAGTTGAACAAGTAAAATTATGGAATTATTCAGGTAGGAAGATCCAACAGACTGCTACTGCCTTTTTTGTGTGAAAACAAGGACAAGACTGACAGCTCCAACAATACCCATTACAAAACAAATCCATAGTTGGGGCTCCACTGTGGAAGGCAGCTGGCTGGTCCCTGAGAACTGAGGGTATTTTAAGTGGGCTGAAACTCTTAGTACACAGGAGGAGAACTAGAGTGTTTCTCGGGCAAGCTGGGTGCTGTTTGCAGTTAATCTGTTGTGCAGCTGGATGTAGCATTGTCACAGCAGAACAGTGGGGCTCTGCATCTGTTCTGTGTTGGTGTAAGATATTGAGTGGGTAGTTGGTGACTCTGCCCCCAGAACACTGTAGGGAGAGGCTGCAGCAACTGGCGGTTCAACAGGCCTTTTGGGCAGGAAAAGCATGAATTGCTGTGCATTGCAGTTCTCACTTGAACAGCAGCGCTGAGAGGCCATTTCCCTGCCCTTCAGCAAGTACCGTGATTCTGCTGCCCGCTCCCTGCTTGGTTTAGCCTCTTCTATCCATCAGGAGGTCCAGCTTCTTGCTACATTTAAAACTTGTTTTAAGAAGGTCGTAAAGTGTTAGAAAAAGTGGAGTCTGGCTGGTGACTTCAAATAAGGTCACCTTCATAAAAGGTAAAGAACATCTATGGGTTCAGAGACAGATACATGAGCTAGTGGATATAAAAGGCCTGGAGGAGAAAAGGAGCGTGTGAGGCGCTGAGTAAGGAAACTGCTCTTCTGCACGCAGTGATTTATCAAAACTTGAAGTCATTTGTCAAATAGAAGGGAGCTGCTTACTTTGTTTTCTTACTCCAAGCACTTGTTTGACTGTTATCACCCATTTTGAATGTTTATCTCTCAAGACACGCAATGGCCAGTTTGAAAGCTTCAGTTA
Source organism: Rhinopomastus cyanomelas (assembly GCA_013400115.1). Taxonomy (NCBI): domain Eukaryota; kingdom Metazoa; phylum Chordata; class Aves; order Bucerotiformes; family Rhinopomastidae; genus Rhinopomastus; species Rhinopomastus cyanomelas. The sequence continues at coordinate 1,218,369 of VXBP01008420.1, read as the reverse complement.
CTTTGTTTTCTGGGAGGTTTACTGCTATTTTCAATAATGAAACGGCACAGTAGTTCGTAGCGTTCAGTATAGACCAAAACGTGCTTTTACTCACCAGATAACACATGTGGATTTTAATGAGTTTATATGGCCTTTCTCTCCCGTAACTCTACAGGTTGCTGTCCCCAGTCTCGGTGATGCTGTACAGGATGCGGACTTGCTGGTGTTTGTCGTTCCTCATCAGTTCATTCATAAAGTCTGTGATGAGATCACAGGGCGAGTGCCCAAGAAAGCGCTCGGGATAACCCTCATAAAGGTATAATAAACACATCAGTGCCTGAGAATCTGTCATGGCTGATACTGTGATGGGAAAAGCCTCTCTACATTGTTAGTTGGATTTTTCCATTTTCATTTTGAGATGTAGACTCGAAATTGTTATGTGCTGTTTTATTTTAGGGTAGTGCCTGTAGCAGAAGCAGAGAATGAAGTAGCTCGCAGGACTTTAGAAGGAAAGAGGGAGTGAATATGTTTTGCACCACCAAGTTTTCTGATGTTTTAGTTGTTGTTTCGCAGTGCATCGTTAAATGAAAATGGAGCAGGAGCACAATGCTGTGATTGTTAACACACGTCTCACACGCTGAGTTAATCATTTTACAAGCTGGGGAGAGAATGTCAGTAGAATGAGAGGATACTGTTCTTGTTCATGTCAAATGCAGTGTTGCAACAGGAGAGTCTGTTCAGTGTGGAGGGAAAAGACTGTTCAAGCACAGGGAATTGATGGGGTGGAGGTGCATGAGGCGCTTCTCTGCAGTGTTTGAGTGTTTGCAGTTTTGGTGGCAGGGGAACTGTACAATGTGGATGAACTGCACTTTCTTTGTTTGGGGTTTTTGGTTTCAGTTTTTCCCCCCCCATGTGTTTAGCTGCAAAGAATAAGCTACTCTCATAGGGTTTGTTGTTGTTTTGTCCTTAGCCAAGAGTCGGCTGTTTTCTCAGCACACATTCTCCTGTCTCATGTCTAGACAATTAGACACTTACCACCCTGTGCTTAAAAATAACAGATCCCCCCATCATTACTTACTGCAGGCTTGTCCCTGTAGTTTGACTAGCTAAAGCCATCAGATCTGTGTTGTTTTGTTGGTGCTGACCTGATCTACTCCTGAGGCATGAAGAAGTCATGTTTGCCAGATCCACTCGCTGCATGTTGTACAAAATCATTATCCTGTGGGAGAATAAGGTAAGGCAGTGCTGGATGTGTAGCATCCAAACCACACAGGTGTCCTAGGTGCCTTTATGTTTACTGCTTTGAAGTTGGCCGTTTATGCCCGTTTCTTGTGTAATATCAAGAGAAAGTTTATTCTCCTTTAATTTCCTAAATGTGGTTGATATTTTCCTGTCCTCAGTGATAGGAATAACCAGTGAAATGGGGATTTATGTCAGCATAATTGAAGTCAAAATCTGGGCCTGTATTCCCTTGGGATTAGTGTTCTGGGCATCGGTTACTGGTGATGAAAGGGTGTGCTGGTGTCAGCTGTGTTTAAGGAAAAGAAGGATGTTTGTTGGGGGGATACTTCTCTAAAAGAAACCCCAAAATGCCCAAACCCCAACCCAACAAAAACTTGGTGTTTCAGTAAAATAGTGGCAGTTGATTACCAGCAGGTTCCCCACTATCTGATGCCACATTGCATCAGTAGGCAGCAGGTTTTTGCAGGAGAGAGCAGGGTGTGAATGTGCATCAGTAGAAGTGTGATGTCGGAAGAAAGGGCAGAGGTTTAACCTAACAACTAAGCTAAGTGATAGAGGCAGGAAGGCTCTCTTCATTGTTGCGGCTTCTCCGTGTGTGCTGCTTTCTTCAAAGTCATATTTTAAGTGGTGTAAAATACAGGGAGGAAAGAGTAGTGGTTTTCTCCTGTCATCCATCATTCAGTGTTGGATTTAACTCTACAAGAAACAGATGCAGCTTTCCGTGACTTTGGCAGCAGTTGCACCTATTCCATAGCAGAGCTACATGTAGATGACTGTTTTCATGTCAATGGATATTTCTCATGTGTGTGTCTGTGTTCACGTTGTTCGAGTGGTTCCAAATGTGTGCGCGTTGTTCTGTTTATCAATTGCTTGTTGAGAAGGAAGGGCCTTACTGGGATGTTGTGGGGATGTTTTTGACCCCACCAGGGGAAGATGGCACATATGTGCATCCATGCCTTCAGGTTCTCTGTGTGTGGCTGTTTAAACAGGAAAAAGAATGAGTGTGCATTGAGTAGTACAGGTTGAAAAAGAAGCAGAAATGAGATGCTAGTTCAATTTTGCCTGGTTTTGTGCAGGTATTGCTGCATGTTTCTGAGTTGTGCTGAGTTGTTTAAGGAGCAGCACCTCTGGTCTGTGGAAATGCACATTACTGCTTGTCTGAAGTATCAGCACTGACAACATACAAGTATAGGTAGATCACTGGATGTGTATCTGGAAGTAGGAGAGGATCGCGCTGACTTTTTGTCTTCAAGTCACAATTCAAAATGACTAGAATCCAAAAGTGCCAAATGCCCAACATGGCAAACAAGGGCTGTGTAGAAGGTGATGCACAGTGGGGCAGAAGGACTGCTTCGGGAGCTTCCTACCAGGCCTCTGTTCAGAAAACTCAGGAGGCTGGGAAAAAAAGGGTGTTCCAAGAATTACACAGTGTCTTCCACAGCTCCTTGTTCAGGCATTTCAAACTCTTCTTCATGGCAAGTTTAAATCTCTAAGGTGACCTTTTCTAATGTCCTATTTCTGACCCGACTTCCATGCCATGTAACAAGTGTTTTGTAATTCAGATTTAAAATATCCTTGGAATTTAAACTGCTCTCAGTTGTTTGTCTTTCTGCTATCTGTCAACAGCTCTTTCATTTGTAGTAGTGTTCAAAACCACTGAACTGTTTCTACTGGTGAACTGTTGTGCTGTTGTTGTACTGTTGTGGTGTACATGAGGGAAGGTGTCTCTGGTTGTTTGGTTGGATCTTCACAGCAAAAAATTCCTGGGATGCCCTTTTGTGACTTTTGGTGCAATTTCAAATCCGATGCAGATCTGATTCACAGCTGATGGACTGGTGATGCTCCAGTGGTTTTGGTGTGGATGCGCTGAAAGTCAACATCTGAGCTTCTGAGCTGACAAAGCTGAATAGTCATGGCTTGGAATCAGATCTTCGACTGAGCAGGGAAAAGCTGTTTCTGCCATCTAGTCCTAGTTTTTAAGGTGCTACCTCCTATGAAAAGAAGAGCTTGGTGCAGTGGCAACACTGGCAGAAGTTTCACTGGTAGTGGGTCTGTCAGCTTCAGTCTCTATAATAGGCCTTGTTGCACTTCTTGCCTGCGGGCAAGACAAGCTGTGGTGTGGTGATCTCCTCTGTGCTGTGTCTGGTGAGTGCCTCTTTAGTAATTCCATCTCATGTTGGCTGCAGGGAATAGATGAAGGCCCGCAAGGACTCAGACTAATCTCTGATATCATTCGTGAGAAGATGGGAATTGACATCAGTGTGCTGATGGGAGCTAACATCGCCAACGAGGTGGCAGCAGAGAAGTTCTGTGAAACCACCATAGGTACTGTGCCAAGTGATGACAATGTTTGAAATATCCTTCTGCCTCACAGTTGCCTCCCACATAGCTCAGATGTTGCCGATTTCAACATCAGCTGGCTGTCAGATTGTTCTTATTTTAATGTTGTATTTCCTAGAATGTTCACGCTTCCAGAAGTACTGGGGACAGTACTGGGTGAAGAGGGAGAGGGAGGAGTGGTGTGTTTCGTGCTCAGAAGCATTTGTCAGTGGCAGCATGCTCCATGCGTTAGACACCCTTGAGGTGCCTTCATCAATAGGTGTTCTTCTGAAAGGCAGACCTCAGTGGAGTTGTGCCTGCCATGTTTGTGATTCCCCTTTGCTTTATTATTAAATGTTATTTTTAAAGAGAATAATCAGGAAAAGAGAACATGTAGAGATTAGTGGAACTTCAGAATCTGTTACTGAGCAGACAGTGAATGATGAGGAAGTCTGGAGTAACACAGTGCCGAGGTACTAAGTGTAGACATATCCTTAGAAACTTAGCAGATGAGCCTGTTAAAGAGGAAGACAGAACAACCTCGTCTCTGCTTCTAAGATTTTGGTTTGCAGGGGAAAGGCAAATAACTCCCCAATAAATCACACATTTTTTAGCTTCCCTTTCTTTCTCTCAACAGGCAGCAAAGTCTTGGAGAACGGACTCCTCTTCAAGGAGCTCCTGCAGACTCCGAACTTCCGGATAACAGTAGTGGATGATGCAGATACAGTTGAGCTGTGTGGTGCTCTGAAGGTAGGATTGACAGGCTGTGGTTGGTGGAAGGGTGATCCTTGGAGAAAAAAAGAGGGCATCTTCATTCAGAGAAGTTAATTTCTGAGGCTTTATTTATAGAAGACACAAACTGATGAATAATGCTGCTGGAAGAACCAGATGGGAAATTAGGGAACAACATGTTCTGAGAGTTGGCTTTTAGACCCTTGTGTCATCATCTTTCAGGTTCTCTTTTCACATCTTTCACTTGGCTCATACAGATATGGAACGAATGCTGATTTCACCTAACTGGTCCACACATTTCAAAGTTCATTTTTAAATCCCCTTTTCTTTTTGCAGCAGTGATCTCATGGGTTTGTGAAAAGACAGACAGAAGGAACCTGGCTTTTGTGCCTGTGGACAGGACTCTTTCCCTCTTCACTGACTGACACAGTGAGGGTGCTCTTGCTTCTTAGATTGTGTAGATGTGGTTGTGTGAATGACCACCTACCGAAGTGACCTGAGTGTTGTTTGGGACAGGTGCTTGTGGAGTTGCTCTGGTAACAAATGTGATGCTGAAGGGAAGCAAAGGGCTGACTTAGACATGTTCTTTACAGGTTAACTTGCTGGCCATTTGTGAACAGAGGGCACCAGATCACAGCACTCTCTTTTGTTCACATTGTGTGGTGTCTGTCATGGAAGCTTTCTCATGGGGGCAGAGGTTTAACAGATCATTTGCCTTTATTTGTTATGTTTCTAGTGGTTGTTAGGTTTCGGCTTTGTTTTTAATGCTTTATGTTGTGGTGGCTTTGTAGATAATTAGGCCATGGCTTTTGTTCTGGACTTTGTTTGATGTTGCCTGTTTTCCTGTAAAATTACTGCTCACTGGCACCATCACCACACACAGCTCTCGCATTCTGGAGCTTGGATTTTGGTGCCACAGCTGCTGCTTTAAAACGATCTGATGATGTGGGGAGTTAAGTGTTCTGTGTGCTCAGGTCACTTGGGTTAGTTTGCAGTCTATTTTGTTAACTGACTTGAGACTTGCAAAGCGATATGTGGTGTGATTGATCTCTAAATACAAAGTGAATTGGTGGTAGATTGGCTTGGTTAAAAATACTAACTTTGCCTCATGTTATTGCCTGATTTAGCAGGCCTGACGTAGTGTAAAGTGGCAGGGGTCAGTTATGCTGGTATAGGAGAGGGTTTTAAGCAGACAAGTCCTCCTTAACTTCAACAAAAATTATGTTAAAACATTATTTTAGAATGTATTTTTCCGTTAAAACCTTCTCTAGTTTAATCCAGGTCTTGTGCTGACAGCCTGCAAATGATTGCTGAGCTGTTTTTGACTCAAACCTTGCAAAATTTTATTTAGTAAGCCTAAAACCAGGCAGCTCGTGGGTCTGTGTTTAACAGGTTCGCAGCAGTGTGCTGTGAGAAAGAGTGCATTCACTCAGCTTCTACAGTCATCTATAAGCACCTTATAAAAATGCTTGGGAAGGACTTCTTTCTAGCATTTCTAGCACAACAGACTAGATCTTGTCAGAAGTCTGTCCTTGCTTTGTTCTTTATTTCTGTGAGCTTTTCAAAGCAGGGAAGCTTTTCAGTGAGGTTAGTTGCCTAAAGCTTAGTCAGACATACAGAAGGGCAACAGAGAGCTTTGAGTACAACTTCCCCCTACGATAACGAGCATTTGAAAATAGGCTTTTGAACTCAGACCATACTGGTGGGCGTTGCAGCTGGGTGTGGATGAAGTAACCTGTGCTTACGGCTCTTACATACCCATGTGTGGATCCACAGAGCACACACTCCAGTTACGGTCATTATTTCTAACTTCAGATGCAGATGGTTAGTTTCAGGGTTTTCAGTTGACATTACTAGCAGCCTGACCCAAAGCCACCTACAGGTTTGGGCTGCCATTTGCCAGATGATTGAGGGACCTTTCTAGGCAGTGCTGAAAGGTTATGAGAGCACTACAAGAGTTGTACCTGCAGCTGTGTGTATGTCTGGGTGTGCTCCTGGCTGCTGATGAATGTAAATGTTCCTTAGATTCAGTGTAAAAAAAAATAGAGATAAAAGGGCTGTGGGATGTCAGTCTAACTTCACCCCTACCTCAGGGAAGGAACAATTCGACCTGGGTAAAACATTGTCTGCAGGTAGTGTTAACTCCTTGTTGTTATAGTCAGTAATGACAGCTTCACAGCCTCTGGAAACACTTGTTCAGTGTTTGAACTCTGCTGTTGTGCTTGGAAACGCTTACTAATGTGAGACCTGTCATCTTTCTGATTTTTTGCTTTAAGATTATTCCATAGACCTCAAAATCCCAAAGCAAAAAACATCCCCAAACAAACCCCCCTGTCTCAAAAAACCCTGGTCCTGCACTATTGAAGTGTTTGCGGTTGTTCAGCTCCTTCGGAGTCTGTCTGTCAGGGTTTCCTAGGATTCTGTAAGCAGTGACTGACTCACTCTCTGTGGTTTTTTTTCTCTTCTCGTTAGAATATAGTGGCAGTAGGAGCCGGGTTCTGCGATGGCCTCTGCTGTGGTGACAACACCAAAGCTGCTGTTATCCGCCTCGGCCTAATGGAGATGATTGCCTTTGCCAGGATTTTCTGCCAGGGCCCGGTGTCCATTGCCACCTTCCTGGAGAGCTGTGGAGTTGCTGATCTCATAACGACATGTTACGGTGGCCGGAATCGACGTGTAGCAGAAGCGTTTGTCAGAACTGGAAAGGTAACTTGTTTGCTAGTGAAATCCACTCTTGGAAGTGCTCTTAACTGTTCTGTTTCTCCAACAGACCTGGCACAAACTAGCTCTTTCCTAGTTGTAGAAGCTTTTCTTTTTGCCCATAGTGTCCCTTGCCAGACTGAAATTTGCTTCCCTAAAGCAAACCCCGGCTGTGAGGAAAACTCCCGTGTTCCTGCCAAGCTGCCTCGTGTTGATCCAACCCCTCTGCAGGGCAGATAAGAAGTTGGAAAGTGCTGATTGAAGAAGAATGTTTACAAACAACGATGTTCAGCAACATTACATGTGTCCTGCTAAGGTTGCTTTTTGTGAAAGAAAAAGCCCTTGGTAACTTTGGTTTTCCAGCATCCTAGATGATGTTTACAGGCTACTGAAAACTTTTGTCATAGTTCTCCTTCCTTTCTGTTTGTCTTCTCTGTTGTTTAGTCCATTGAAGAATTGGAGCAAGAAATGCTGAACGGTCAGAAACTGCAAGGACCACAGACGTCCGCAGAGGTGTATCGCATCCTCAAGCAGAAAGGGATGCTGGAAAAGTAAGAGCACAGAGCTCGTCCCACGCTGCTGTCTTCTGTCTGGAATTCTTTCCACGTATTTGCTTCTGATACCTTCACAATGGTCATAGTCAACAAAGAAAGTCACTGCAATGAGAACCTTCAGCTAAAATTTCAGAGACAAGTGAATAGACACTTGAAATAACACTGCTGTAGGTAGAGCTGACTCTGTGACCTTACATTCTGAATGTTTTACTGCCTCCTGCTGTCACAGAAAAGCACAGCGAGTGGGTTTTCACTTAGGAAGAGAGTAACATACACCAAAGTAGAGGTGGAGCTTCCCAAAGACACTTGTGGAAAGGCTCTGCAGCTCATTTCATAGCAAAGACAACTGAGAACATCCCAGTTCAACAGACTCCTAGTAATACTGACATTCCCAGTCCAGACATGGTTAGCAGTGGGCTTGGTGCAGTCAAGTTAACGGTTGGATTGATGATCTTGAAGATCTTTTCCAACCTAAGTGGTTCTATGATTCTATGATTACTTATCTCCAAGGAGAGGAGCTTTGCTGTTAAGAATCTGCAGAGAGTTGATGGTCTGAATAGATCTATCTGGATTCCAGCTGCGGTACATAAAGAACTACAGCTTGGCAGGCTCCTGGCATGATCTGTTTTGGAGATGCAGGCTTTTCAGGCCAGCTTCAACTTCTGGCAAATACTAAAAGAAATTATTTTTTCAGTCTCTTCTCCCTCTCTCTCTCTCTCCTCACCTTGTTTTATCTCTTTCACTTAAGAAGACATTACAGAATCAACTTAGCACTGAGTTTGCTTTCTGTGCCCTGTTTCCCCAGGTTTCCGCTCTTCACAGCTGTGTATCAGATCTGCTATGAAGGAAAGCCTGTCAGAGAGATGATATCCTGTCTTCAGAGCCACCCAGAGCACATATAAAATTCACCAGACCGTGGGTCTAGAGCAGCATCCTGCCTTTCAACATTGTATATGGGGTCAAGTGGATGTGCTGTTGAGCTAGATTGAGCACTGCAGACTAGGCAGCAGTGACAGGACTGTCTCAGAGCAGGTACTGGTTTGTGTGACACAGCCTTGTTGGACACAACGTGCAGTGTTGGCTGGGTGGTTGTTGTTTTATTGGCTCAAATACAGCTGTTTTAAGAGATGCAATGCAGAAGTCGCACCACATTTCTAATGTGTACACAGTGTACTCTGCCTGTGTTCTTGCACCACACAACGCGGCGGTTTGTTGTGCGTACACAGGTGTACTCTATGTGTGTTCTTACAGCACACAACACAGCGATTTGTTGTACGTACACAGGTGTACTCTGTGTGTGTTCCTACACCACACAACGCAGCGGTTTGTTGTCTCTCATTAAAACCTACTCCAAGATCCCCTGGACACTAGTAAGAATCCCACTGGATTCATCAGAGACTGAATCAAACCTGTGACTTTGCAGTATTTGGAGTCTTTTTATTAGAAGTTGGTTTTATTCTGTATCCATGATTAACTTTTAACTACGTTAAAATGCTTATGATTATAATAACTTAAGCAATAGTAATGTAAAACAAGTGGTAGCAGGTATTCAGGGGGCTACAAGGGGATGCATTAACTCTGGTGAAGAATATTTTCATTTTTGGAAGAAACCAATTTCTAAGTGAATGTAAAGCTTTTGGTTACAGTTTTAAACGCAAAATGCTACAGGGGGACCGTTCCTCCCCCTTCTGTTTTTAATGCTTGTGCGTTTTTACTGCTGCATTTCTCCCTTGCCTTAGAATCCCGTTCTCCAAAACAAGTGGAAAGTGTTGACCCAGGGATTCTGGACCCTAGGTTTGATTTCTGTGTGGTAGTTCTTCACTGGCGTTTGGTGAGTGGGGAAGGACACTCTTGGGTGACAGAATGCTGAGTTCCTGGCTCAGCCCTCAGCTACAGGATGCTGCTCTGCACACATACTCCAAGGAATATTTGGGGAACTCCCCCACAGACCCTGCTTGTGTTGTCCAGCAGGTTGTGTGCCAGTACCCTGTTGCATTCACTTCAGTGCCTGCCACCAACTGGCACATCTGAGGTTACTTTCACTGGACAGAACCTCAGTGGGTGCTAAACCAAATCTTTCACTACCTAGAAGGTTTGTCCAAGGGATCTGTCTCTTGAATTGTGCAGCTATCAAAGCAGGGGTTTGTGAGAGAGATTAATGATATCTATGATTGGAAAATCTGTGACTTTATGGAGTTTGGGGGTGGTGCCGGCTCAGTTTGGTTTTGCTGGAGCCTTTCTAAAAAGGTTAATGCAAAAGATAAATCTCTTGCTTTTCTTGTCTGCTGTACAGTGTTGATTTCATTTGTTCCAAATTACATGCTAGGGACATTAAGAGAAGGCCTGTTCTTACAGCTTGGAGACAAGGGTTGGGATCAAGATTTAAAGAGCTCAACAACCCACTGAATGTCTACTCTGAACCCCTGAGCAGTATTAGCACTCTTTTTGCCAGTTTCCAGTGATGTTTTTAGACCAGAAATTTTAAGCATAAGCCCCCCCCCGAAGCTTTAAGTTGCTATTCAAGACAAAGGGGAGTTGCCATACTTCCTCGAGTAACCTGGGTTATTCTGAAATGGGTGAATATTTGGGCAGCCTTGTATAGACAAAGGAGGTGCTTCAGCTCAGGGCACCATTACTTGTGCCCCTACAATGTTTTGCATTAGATTTTTGAAGCCCTGTGAATGTTCCCAGATGACTCAGTGGTGAGAAAAGTTGTTTTGTCTTATTTCTGATTTAGTGCTAAATAGCAGAGAGGGGTGGAAGTTAAGTGACATCGGAGGTGTGTGGTGACTGGGGGAGCTGACTTGGAGTAAGCAGTGTGCTGACACAATTGAATAGACATGTTAGTTTTAGAAGCACCGTACACTAACACACACGTGGAGCAGTTGCTCCTCGTTGCTGCATAACTCAGCATGTGTCTGCCTTCTGCCTGGGATTTTTTAGTGTCAATTGACTGGTTTTGCCTCTGTATGTGTGTATATCAATGCTGTTTTTAGTGTGTGCAGCAGTAGCATTTTGTGAGCTGCAGGAAGGGCTACATGAGATCGACATGGTAAATTAATATATGTTCTAAGATTGTTTATTATTGCAGTATTGCTCCCACCATTGAAACCCCAGCATCTCAGTTGTTGTTTTGTACAGAAGCCTGTTCCAAGACAAATCTAGAGAGAGAAAAGGTTCTTCTGGAATCATTATCTCCTGTCTCTAACGATAGGGTGTCTTTCCAGACAGAAGGTGAGGTTTCAGTCACTAAAACAGTTAGAATTTGTGTAAATCTTCATTTGTGTTTGCTTTGCAGTGCTTGAAGATACTTAGCCCGGCACAAGGAATTTCTTTCCTGCTGCCGTTTTTACTGGTTGTTAAAGGAATGTGACAGGGTACTCGAAATTAATGATAGGGTCCTGTACTGCAGATGTTCTGTTTTGCCCAGTACTGGGCTAGTCCTACTGAAAACATTAAACCCTCACTCAGGAGTCATAAATGTGTAGCTAATCCTGAATTTATGAGCCTTAATTACTAAAGAAAGCAGCATCGTTGAGTCATACAGGGTCACCTTGCCTGGGCCTGTGGGTTGTGGTTCATGGTGAATGTATAACCCATGGGAAGGGTTAGGATGAATAAAAACATTGGTCTTCGAAACCGCTTGGTTCCTCTTGTCTCATTTTACTTTGCTCGCGATTAGTATTACAGTCACTAATGCTCATTAGTGAGTAGTTCATTAAGGAAAATACTAGTGAATACATTCATTCATGTGTTACCAGTGGAGTTCAGGATGTTCTGGATGCGATCTGTAATGATAGCAGAGGCCAGACTGCCATGCGAGAACCTACATCTTTAAAAGACCAATTGGACACCCAGTTGCTGGCTGTTTAATTTTTGTCAGTTAGTGGAACAGTTGCAGCGTTCTGTGACCTCTACAGCAGGTTCTTGTCTTCAGTTCCTGGAGCTGCAGTGGGAGCCACAGGAGGGCACTGGTGGGTAAGTGACCATCCTCCTGCTCCGAAGTCGCTTTTCATCCCATTTACCTGTGGGCCTCTTTAGGTTCCTGTATGACTGCAGCGGTCGTGCTCTGTACTTCTTGTATGTGATGGTTCTAGTTCAGCACCAGACGTGTTGTTGAGCAACTGGGTGAGAGAAGGAGCTTGCGATAAAATACCCAACACTTGTACTACCTCAACCCAAGGCTGTGTATTGCCTGTTTAAGACCCTCACGGGGTGGGCCTCAGCCACTACCTCAGATCAGCCAGTGTGGGCTGAGATCTTTCCGCATTACCTGGGTTCCAGCAGTGCTCATCCAGCAAGAGAACTGAGAAGCTGGACAAACCTGTGTGCAAGCACTGGCTGAGCTCCAGCCAATCGATCTGTGTAAATAGGATGTGGAGACATACATGAAGCATGAGCTGGTATTTCAGATGCCAGCTTCAAATAAAATACTAAGCCCTTTGCACCAAAAGGCTGCACCAAGTCTCTCCTATTTTTCTAATGATTTCATTACAGTAGTTGACAAACAGAGGTTATGATCTTGACTGACATTTCAAAGCATCACCCGTCCTTCCCTTGAAAGGTTAATTAAAATACTGAAAACTTTTTTCCCTCTTGGTAATTCTGAAATAAAAGGTTGATTGTTTGAGCAGCAGCAGTCACTTATTTTGCTCCTGATGGTATCTACCCCTAAAAACTAAGGAGCTGCCCTCAGATGGTCTCCGCAGGCCTTCCAGTTCCAGCCTCCAGTGTGAGAAAGCAAACCAGTATGTTAGAGCTTCGCAGCTAAGACACAAAGAGTTAATATTCTCAAGTTAAAGAAAGGTGTTTGCTTCCAAAACTGCTGGAGTGCTTGTCCTTTTTTTTTTTTTTTTTTTTTAGTGAAACACACTCTTTTTAAAAGTTTCATGAAGGAAAATCTGCTAAGGAGTGAGCAGCAGAAAGGCAGCTGTTTGGGTTCTGTCAGATTAGTCACTATACTGAACCTCTGAGCAGGCTCTGAACACTTGTGCTACATGAATTGATTTAATATCATCAGAGTGGAAAAGGAATGTTTCCCTACCTGTGCTTTTAGGTCTCTTCTTTCCCCTCACAGGACCCGGAATGCTGGAATGACAGATGTGCAGACCAACAGCAGTGAAGTGTCCTGCTTTGAGTGTGACCACAGCACTGGCCTGCAGGAGATGACGGAGCAGAACAAGTAGATCACAGAGTATCAGCCCAGCAGCTTGGTGAAAATATAAATCCCGTGTGAAATGAAACAGCTCTTAAAGGACAAGTCATGCACAGGGCTCAAAACAGAGAAGTTGAAATCTATTGATTTTGCTGTTGGCCCCACACTGCCTCACTGCTACTGAACCGTAGGTGAAAACCTGAAAATATGAGCATTTCATGGGGGAGAAATCAGTGCTGTTACAATGGCTCCCTCATCAACAGCATCTCAAGCCATCTCTGGCAGTGGAAGGAAGTTTGGCAGTGCTGAACAAACAGATAAAGCACTTTGCTTTATCTTTGACTTTTTGCAAGTCAATTGATACAGGTCTCTGAACCTGTTTCAGAGGGGTGTCCAGATCTGTTGTGTTCCTTTAACATCCCAGGTCTCATTTAAGAGAAAGGGATGAAACAGGAAGGCAGCCAACGCAGAACAGAAATGCTGGTGACTCCACACTCCTGCAGTTTGTTTGTCAAACTGACACATTCCATCTGCCATCTTATATTAAGAAGTCACTGGTGCCTGTGAGCATGTGGAGGTTGTGCAGAGCCCAAGCCAAGGCACACGTTGCGAGAAGCCCATGGAGCTTGTGCTGGTACACACCCCGTGAGCAGAAGCACAACCGGTTCCTTTGGCTGATTGATGGTTCCTGCACTTCTGGGAGAAACTGCCACCCTGCTCCTTCCTCCCCATTTGATTCCATCTCACACTGAAAGGTAACACTACAGATTCCATAGTGTGATGGCCAGCAGGAGAGCCGCAGCAAATGACTTGAGGACAAGAGCCACCACACATGCAGAAGTCACTCCATTTTCACTGAGCTGCAACAGGCAAATTCTTAGGTAACAAGAGTTCTTGAATATTGAAAAACACCAGAACTTGCTTCTTGATGTTGAAACACCAGACCTTCACATTAGAAACTCCTAAATGCCATGGCAATCCGGCACAGGAGTTTTCCACTGGGCAGGGTTTTGGGGCCAGTTGTGACCCTCCCACCCCTCTAGTTCTGGTGGCGCCTGTGGGTGTTGGAGCAGGATTTTCCTCTTACAGGCAACACTTCAGACGGGAAAGGTCTTATAAATACAGGTAAGGGAACAGCTCAACACTGAGGGAACAGGCCAGTAACAACCTTGTACTCGTAATTCCCAGTGACTTTCATGGTTTATGAAAAGTCTTCTATACCAGGGAGATTCTCGCTTCTTTAGAAGATCCCAGATAAATCTCCATTTTCGGTGCACAATGGTCTGAGCTATCTCCCAGCCTCTTGTTCCCTGCCTGTGGCCCTTGGCAGAGGTTCATATCCCAGCAGCTGGGCACTGATGAGCGATGGCAGCCAGGGAGGATGGTGACCCACAGCACCAGCACATTCATCAGTAGTTGCTGCCAGGGGAACCACCCATGGTGTCCAGATATGCAGTAGGGGGCTGGGGTTGGACCCACAGAATCATTCAGGTGGGAAAAGACCCTTGGGATCACAGAGTCCTCACCCCTGAGGCTGCGGCGGGGCTTCCTGAGAGCTGTTTCTCAGAGAAGAGCCGGCTCACCTCGGCCACGCTGGAAACAGAGGTGGTCCCAAAGCTCCTGAGAGTCTGGGAGGTCAGGACACAGTTCCAGAGAAGCCCTGTGCTTGGCCTGGGGTCTCCCAGCACTATCACCCCGGGCCAGGGTCACCATGAGGCTGCCCGCGCAACCCATGATGCTGCTTCCTCGCTCCCACCGGGCACAGCCACGGGAGGGCTGGGCGGCCCCCTGGCACGGCACCACCCCCCCGCCCCGGCTGCCTTTCCGCCGGCGGCCGGCGCCCCGCACCTTCCACTGCGCGGAGGCGAAGAGCTGCCCGCGGCGCCGCGGCCGCACAAAGCGGTTGGCGGCTGCGCCCTTCCCGCCACCCCTAAGGCGGCCTCGGAGCCCGCGGGGCAGCCCCCGGCGATGGAGCCGTCTGCGCCGCCGCCGCCTCTGCCTCTTCAGGAGCCGCCGCCTCGCCCTCGCTCGCACACGGTCACCACCACCAGCAGCTCCTTCACCGCCAACCTGTCGGCCAGCTCCAGCACCCTCTCCTACGACAGGGAGTTCCTGCGGACCCTGCCCGGGCTCCTTATGGTGGCTGAGATCGTGAGTGAGCCCGGGCGGCGCCGGGCCGGGGCCGGGGCCGGGGCCGGGGCCGGAGCGGTGGGTCCTTCTCTGTCCGGGCAGGGCGAGGCTCCGGAGCAGGAGGTTCTCGCCGGGGTTCAGATGTAGGGCTGTGGCCCCGCTGGGTCTCTGCGGGCCGATGGGGCGGCGGGAATGGCCGCCTGGTGACAAGGGGGGCGCGCAGCGCCGGCTCTCACAGCGGATGGATAGGACTGGGGAGATCGGGCGCTGACTTTTGGCGACTTTCCTTTCCCTACGTGGGTTATCCACGCTTTGAGCTTTGTAGTGAAATGATCACGGAAAGTGTTGAGTTGGAAGGGCCCTCCAAGGGGCACCCAGTCCAACTCCCCCTGCACCCAGCAGGGCCAGCACTCCCCAGGCCGGGGTGCCCAGAGCCCCATCCAGACTGACCTTGGATGGCTCCAGGGATGGGGCTTCCACCCCCTCTCTGGGCAGCCTGTTCCAGGGATCCTCCACCCTCAGATTCTAGACCTTTTTCCTCCTGTCCAGCCTCAAACCAGGACCACCCCCATCCTATCATGACCTTGAGAACTAATTAGACAACTTTGTCTGACTGTCAGTTGAACCCCCATTGTTAGGCACTCAAGGACTGGGTAGATCGAAACTGCCGCCTTTCGCTTTTGATAGCGATTGTGGTTTTTGCAGATGCTCTACAAGGTGTAACTGGACAGACAGGCAGTGTGGAGGGTCGTCCCTTCTCTGAGGAGCGGGCAGAGCTGCTGCCCTCAGAGTGTTTAGCAGTCAGTGCACAGCAGGTCCACCGAGAGTGACTGTGCTCCTCTGCGTTTCAAATAGTTAAGGACCTGGTTACCCTAATTCTTTTAATTTCCTGTGGTGATGTGGAAGGATTAACTTACCAGAACAGATTATTCAAGGCCTGAGAACATTGTGCTTCACAAGAGCACTGGAATGGCTGCTGGTTTTCCCAACCTTAAGAGGTAAAACAGCCAAGTGAAGCTTTGGGCAGACCTATGGTGCTGGGACCTCTGGCAGGAGCAGAATCACAAAATCGTGTTTGTTGGAAGAGACCTTTTAGATGATCAAGTTCAGCCGTTATCTTGGCATTGCCAGGTCACCACCAAGTCCTGTAACCTCACCACCACATCTACATCTGCATTTGGACTCAATGATCCCACAGGTCTTTTGCTACCTGCGCAATGTAAGAGGTTGCTGGTGAATGTTGTGGCAGGTTTGGCTCTTGCATTGCAAGAGAGGCTCTCTTCAATAAACAAACGCTTTTGGCTAAGCTGCAGCCAGTGAGCTGGGGAGGGGGCTTGCTTCTTGTCAGACCTACCACTGTCTTCCCAGTTGTTGTGGGAAATTCATTGTCTGGCAAATTTGTCCGAGATGTCATCGAGACCTGACTTGCTAAAATTAGTGAAGAATCCCCAACCCGCTACACCAGTGAAAGGTTTTAGAAAGAGGCTAAAAAATCCTTCTGTGTGAGAAGCTGGGGATAGATTGGGAATGAGGGTGTCTGTTGTGGTTTCCAATGTACGTTTCAAATCCTCTCTATGTGCGTAAGATGCCTGCACTGGGCTGTGCAGTACAACAGGTGTTTGTCCTGCGGACTGCTGTTGAACCTCCAGGATGAAGGTACTGTGTGATGTGACCAAGACACAGCACAGTGCAAGTTAACACAGTACTGGTGGGGTGGGTTTGTTCTTCCCCAAATGCACAGGACTTTGGTTGATGCCAGAGTCCATTTGCCAAACACAAGTCCTGCTGGAGAGAAAAGCAGTTGAGAAGCTGCTATATCTGGTGTTGGCAAACCACACTCCATGTTTTTACAGGTTTTAGCAGATTCTTATGTTGATGAGACTTGACTTTAGAAGGACGTCTGTAAGACAGAAGTAATGACCTGCCTGAAGAGAGGGGTTCTCTTGTAAGGTGTTTTCTGTGTGAATTATGACCTCAAGCTTGCCCACTCTACATACAGCTGTAGTTGAGTGATGAGAGACCGACCAAGACTGAGATAATGATAAATAACTTCTCATGCTACTAACTGCATCTTTATGGTTCTGTGTGGTGCACTTAAAGAGCTTTCTCTTTTTATTGTCTTAGCAAAATAAGTAGGAGTCTCACCCACAGGAATAAGGTTTCCAGACCTTTTCAAGCTTGGGAATTCTGTCTAGACTTTGACAGTCCTGAAACGTGACCAGACACTTGTGCAAAGAGCTTGACATTCTCCTCAGGCAGTCACAAAGACTATCTAGGGAATGTTTGCCCGAAGTAAGCAAGCGAGGGTGATAAAGGTGAGATGAGGTCTTTAGAAAGTGTTTCACAGAATCAATGTAAAGTTACACAGAGTGTACAGCAGTGAATTGACTGGAGTTCTCTGAGCTTGATTACATCTGGTCTTCACTTCCTTATTCAGCTGAACAGTGGATTCCTGGCCTCAGATAAAATCCCTTCCAAAACCCAAACCAGCACTTGTCTGAAGTGATTTTTGATTTACAGAGTTTTATTGCAAACATCTCTTCAGTTGAGATCTCAGTTTAAAAATTATGGTGGAGAAAGGCATTTTAATATCATATGTGATTTTGACTTGTGGTGGTTGCTCCTTCTGCAAGATCCCACAGACAGCGCACAGCGACAAGGTGACCTTAGGAAGAGGTGCAAATGGAATCCAGATGAGTTGATGGGAGCAAAACCTTACTAAGATTTATCATGTGCTGATGGTGCTGCTGTAAAGAGAAGGTTATAATAGATGAGATTTGATGCCATTGGAACCTGTGTTACATTCCCCATCAGCTTTGGTTATCCTGACGTCTGCACACGCAGTGAAAAGAACATGAGAGCCTGTGTACTGCAGGGGCTGTGTTGCACTGATCGGGTCTTAGAGTGTTTGTCAGATCCTGAAGATCTACGGCTCCTTTCTGATGGACATCTTGTCCGCACTTCAGCATTGAGCAGAAGGAGGCTTGGTAGTTATTCCTGCTAAGTGCTGAAGAAGTGGTCTGCCCAGAGATTTGCCCCACCTGTTTCCTTTGCCATCTTCATGGATTAGTCTAATAGGTCATCACATCCCTTAAGACCTGTCCTCTCCAGTACCCCTGTGTCACTGTCAAACCAAACTGTGATTAGGAGGAGAGTAATCATAGAATCATTACGGATTGGAGAATCATTATGGATTGGAAGGGACCTTGAAAGATCATCTAGTCCAATCCCCTTTAAAACTTCTAACCTTTTTTATGTTGACCTGTTGTGCTAAAATGGACTTTGTGAAAATGTTAACCCTCTTGTTACCAAGACTCCTTCTCAAGTTCCTGCAGACACTGTGGTGCTGCCCGTTTATCTGTTTAACAAGCCCAGGGTTTTTTACTTGAACAGAGCAGCTGATGGATGATTATTGTGGTTTGTGTCTGGTGGGGAAAGGGGCTGCTGGCTCAGCCCAGGTGAGAGGCTTTTTGAAGCTCCCCCAGCTCTATGTTGGACCCCACCCTGCCTCAGGCTGAGCCAATCATTACCTCTGCAGTGACCTATTTAAGAAAGGAGAATGGTTGGCAGTTTCCTGCTTGGGCCATTTGTTTGGGATCTGTCTTTTGTCTGGAGCAGGCAGATTTAGCCATGTGGCCTTCTAGTGGAGGAAGAAGTGGGGAAGACAGGCAATAGCAGACTTTTCCCTTAAGCTTGTGGTGTGAGTAAAGAGAGATCCTTTGGATACCTCAGACATCACCAACGGGGTGCTTGCAGGCCATGGAGGAGATGATGTGCAAGGGCTGGATCCTGAAAGGGACCATCCACGGCTCTGCAGGACCCCCACACTGCAGCGTTTTGTTGCCTTGAGAACCCAACCTGCAGGAGAGCCCCACGATGGTCAAAGAAGCTCATGGAGGACTGTCTCTCATGGGAGGTATGGCATCTTGCCACAGGGAAGGACTGTGAGTGGGTTTCCCCCTGAGGGGGAAGGAGATGGCAGAGCTGGGCTCAGGAAGGTGAATGTGGGCTGCTGATGTCTCTTTCTGTAGTTGTGGTGGAGTTTTGTTTTTGGATTCATTTTGTTCTCCCTGAGTCAGGTCTCTTTTGCCTGTGATGGTAGCTCGTGAGGCAGCCCTGCTTTGTCCTGCCCTGAGGGATGCCTGGCACTAGGGGAAGCTGTGCGCATCCACCCCTCAGAGGTGCACATTTTGACTCAGATGTCTGATGTTTGTCCTTACCATTTCCTATAGTCAGGTATCCCTGACTAAACAGGGTTGTCTTCATCCATGATGAAGTATTGAAGTATTTTGAGTACTGTGTTCAGTTTTGGGCCCCCCAGTTTAAGAGGGACAAGGATCTACTGGAGAGGGTCCAGCGGAGGGCTACGAGGATGATTAGGGGACAGGAGGGCATGGCTTATGAGGAGAGGCTGAGGGACTTGGGGCTTTTTAGTCTGGAGAAGAGAAGACTTAGGGGAGATTTGATAAATGTTTATAAGTACCTGAAGGCTGGCCAGGAGGGGGGACAGGCTCTTTTCACTTGCTCCCTGTGATAGGACAAGGAGCAATGGGTGTAAGTTGCAGCAGAGGAGGTTCCGCCTCAACACAAGGGGGAACTTCTTTGCTGTGAGGGTCACGGAGCACTGGAACAGACTCCCCAGGGAGGTCGTGGAGTCTCCTTTCAAGGCCCGCCTGGATGCGTTCCTCTGTGATCTGTGTTAGATAGTTTTGTCCTGCTGCGGCAGGGGGGTTGGACTCGATGATCTCTTGGGTCCCTTCCAACCCCTAACATCCTATGATCCTATTGGCCCCATTGCTATAACCTCATGATCCTGTTAAATCTGAGGTGTCAAAGCAGCCGGCTGACCATCACAAAGATCAATCTACACGTTTCTTCAGTCCAACAAACAAGTGTGTCCCATAATGCTCCTGCTTTGTCGCTGGACAAACAGCACGTGCTTTGTCCTCTGTCAGAGGCAGACTGCTGTGCGTGCTTATGTTCTTCCTTCTCCTTAGTGTGAGCTGGCAGAGCTCATGTGCAGCGGCCTCGTTCCTTTCTGCTTTCTTGGGTTTGTTGCTAAGGTCTGTGTCAGGAGGACTTTACCTGATGACTACCCTGTGTTTGTGCACAGTTCACGATTGTGGGCCCCATGTTCAACGTGTGTGGGTTTGAGCATTGACAGGGCGCTGGTGGCTCGCTTGAACAGAGTGGTGCGTGTGAGATAGCACTTCTGTAGTCAGACTGCTGCCTTGTCTTTCAGTGCTCTTGTGAATGTTCTGTCTGTGGTTTGAAACTGGCAACGCCGTGCTTTGAGGGGAAAACTGCGCAGGGCTTCTTGAACAGCAAGTGGGTGGTATCGCTGTCCAGGGTTCCCGGCGCCCAGCAGGAAAACAGGAACTTGTGAGCAGGAGGTAAATTGCTGCAGTACGACATCTAAATGCAAACAAAGGCTGGTAGCACCTCTGTGTCTGCACTGTTGCCATTGTAGGGAAGAAAACACTGAGCAGGAGTGATCCAAATCACCCTTGAGGAAAGCCAAGGGAAAAGGTGTGGAGGGTAGCTAAAGTAAATATAGTTTAGCTGGTTGTATAGACTTGGGATAAACAAAACTACAGGAAAAGGCTTGGCTTTTCAGAAAAAAGGTCTGGGGTGGGAAGGGAGCCTGCACAAAGCCAACCCTCAGCCTGTAACCCCTCAGGTCCTTGGCTGTGGGAGGCAAATACACAGGTTCTGTGATAAGCTCTTACACACAGACAGTTGGAAGAGTCTCCATGCTTTGGGATTCAGCACAGTTCACAATTAAGCGTAAAATTATAGAACTATAGGATTGGTGTGGGTTGGGAGAGACCTCTAGAGATCATCAAGCCCAACCCACCCCTGCCATCAAAAGCAGGATCACCTAGGACAGGTAAAACAGGGCTGCATCCAGGTGAATTTTTAAGTGTCCAGAGACTTCACCACCTCTCTGGGCAGCCTGTGCCTGGGCTCCATCACCCTCACAGCAAACAAGTTTTTCCTGATGTTGAGGTGGAACATCCTGGGCTCTGATTTGTACCCACTGCCCCTCATCCTATCCTACTGAAAAGAGATTGGCCCCTTCTTTACACCCCCCCTTCAGATATTTACAGACATTAATTAGATCCTATCTCAGCTGCCTCTTCTCCAGGCTAGTTATCTCAGCCTTTCCTCACAGGAGAGGTGTTCAAGTTGCTTATTCAAGTTGCTTACCCATCCTTGTAGCCCTTTGTTGGGCTCTCTCCAGTAGTTCCTGCATCTCTTGGATTGGGGAGTCCAAAATACAACAAAATGCAGATAACCCAACCAAGCGATGGGTACACAGGGCAGCAGATGAGTTAACTC
This sequence comes from Rhinopomastus cyanomelas, assembly GCA_013400115.1. Classification (NCBI taxonomy): domain Eukaryota; kingdom Metazoa; phylum Chordata; class Aves; order Bucerotiformes; family Rhinopomastidae; genus Rhinopomastus; species Rhinopomastus cyanomelas. Next base: position 1,197,216 of record VXBP01008420.1, on the reverse strand, counting down.
AGGAGCAGCTGTGTGTGTGGTCACCCTTGTAGGGAACAGCCTTTGGCAGAGAATCAGAGCAGATAGCTGCAGGACATGAAGTGATTTGTGCTCCCTCATGGGGATGTGAACAACCCGGTGTGGTCAGGCCCTGGGTATTTCTTTTCTTGGAGACTTCCCCTGCACTAGGAAGCTGATGATTGAGGCTGGTTGTTCTGTCCTTTGTTTGTGCAGGGCCCATTGAAGCAGCTGGAGAATATTATCCCTGCCTCGCACAGGTACATCTACTTAATTTATTACAGTGGGAGTTTGAATTTCAGGGGTCAGGTATCCCAGGGTGCCTTTCACATTGTTCTCTTACGCTGCAGGCACTGCTTGAGAATGTATTATGGAGAGCTGGCGGCTGGTGGGAAGGTTGTCCTTCACACTTGTGGACTCTGACTTTTGGAACCTTGGAGTTCATGAAGTTATGAAGCACAGTGACAGAGACTTTTGGAGATAAAAGCTTGACTGATCTGCAGTGTCTCTGTTTATCCAGTTATTGTTTTCCTTTGGCTTTAGTGTTTTTGCTTGCACCTGATCTTTCGTCTGAAAGTTGCCTTTGGGCCCTGAACTTTTCTGCAGATGTTAACTGGGGACAGGGGTAACAGCTCTGAAACAGGTCTCCGTTGAAAACTCAGTGCTGGTTGTGCCCCATTCTTGATTCCTCAAGACTGAGCTCATTCTGCTGCTGCCCTACCATGAAAAGAAGAGAGGTGTTAAAAAGGAGGGGAGAAGCACAACTTGCTGTCAGGAGCAGTGTTAGTAGCCAGTGTTTGTGATATCTCCTGTTCAATTATGTCTTGTCAGCAATTTTACATGTGGCTGTTAGCACAAAGTTGTCTCTGATGCTTTGGTCACCAATGGGGATCTCAGAACAGGACATGTCTGGAAGAGGACTTCAGACAAGTTCATTTGTCAGCAGTGACCAGTAGCAGACACGATGTCACCTCACTTAGAGGCACGTTGCATCTTGTTATTGCAGTATCTGTGCCAAGACATCATATTTTTCAAAAAGCATGTTATGGGTTGGATCTTTATGCCGTTGGCTGCCTGACCAGAAAGGTCCTTTCTGGCTGTGAAGCTGGTGAACACAGATGTCTCTAGAAAAGCACAAACAGGTGACACTCTTCTCTGGTGTAGACTGCAAAGTGTGTTCAGGAGAGAAAACAGTTTTCCCAGAGGAGGAGAGAGATTTTTCAGACGGGTGCTTCTGCAGCATGTGGGTCAGTATTTGTAAATCCTTAATCTTTACCTTAAAACATGGACAGTTGTCCTTGGAGTTAGACCTCTGTATCTGTGATGTGATACAGAAATAGGAGGCGCAGTGAGCTGCTCAGTAGGCCGACAGCAGCACATCTGGATGCAGCTTTCTGCCATGAAACAGCTCACCAGGCAAGGGGCACTGCTTCTGCTTGTGGTGTTTAGAGAGCTTTGTCTTGGAAATCCCGTATTGTGTGCCACTGATGTATGTGGTTTCCACCTGGAAATTGAAAGCTATTTCTACAGATGAAAAACCTGAATGTTTATTTAGAGCGAGTGGTTCCCTTTTCTCTGCTAAGCTCTCCGTTTCCATGCAACAGCTAACGTTTGTGAAACAATGCTGTGTGCCTGCTAATTATAGGGGTCTCTATTTGCAGGATTTAACAGGAAGGTGGCGATACAAAAATAGCAGCAGAGGCACTGACACGATGAATAAAGCAGCTGTGCCCACCATTGTTCTCCCAGAGAACACAGACACTGGTTAAACAAAGCAAACTACGTAAATAATCAGCCTCAGTTCACAAGTGGCTGCGGTCAGGAGGTTTCTTTTTGAAGCAGCTCACCCTGCTCTTGTGCAAACCCCGGCAGAACTACTTCCATTGTGGGTGTGAGCCTTTCGCGCGGACACGTTGCGGTTACCTTCTCAATTGGCGGCAGTGATTTAAGTTGGCATTTGTGAGCCCTCAGAGAAGATGCAGAAGGGAAGATGGAGGCTGTAAGACTTAGTCCAGAGGAAGTGTTTGCATGTAGATAGAAGAGATGAGATCGAGGTAGAAGAGTGCTCTTCACTTAGGTGATTTTATCAGAAGAAAAGAGCCCTGTTGCTCCGTTATGAGACAACAGCATTCGTAACAATAGAAATAGTGATAAAGAGCTCATTTGAGAAGCTGGATTTGGACAGACACGAGTGACCCTGTGTTTTTTGAACCCAGAAAAAGCAAAAGTAAAGAGATTGCTGACTGTTAGAAACCACTGCAGCTGATGCCCTTTTTTCTCCATTTTCTAAATTTTCTTGGAGCAGTAGCAATCCCTGCTGTGACCAGGCCTTGCTGCAGTGGAGGGGAACGGGAGCAGCAGCGTTCCGTTTGTTCATCACGATCGCTAGATAAGCGGCCAGTTGGTCTCTCCCCTGGTTTAGATCATGTTCCAAGATGAAGCACTGTGGATGTCACTGCCTTCCAGCTGTTTCACCAGGTGCCCTTCCACAGAGGTCGGTGTTTTTTAGGACAGGCTGATTTGTCTTTGTTTTTACATTCAACTGTGGTCCTGATGGAGCTGCTGATAGCAGTGACCAGTGTGTTCCTGGTGAGCTGCAGCAGCTCTGAGGCAAGTGGCTGATATTTCTCCTCACTGCCCTAGGATGGGCCCATCACACTGTGTTCTGTGTGCAGGTACTTCTATCAGACCCTGGGAGCAGAGCTGAGACTGTGTCTTGTGCTGCAGGTCTGTGGATAGAATGACAGGTAGTGCTGTGCTAGTGAGGGTGCATCAATTACTGCTCACACAGTGCATGACAGCCCATATAAACGTCCCGGTGTGTGCAGATCCTTAGGCAAAGCACAAGCACTGGGTTAGAGTCTACAGCACAGCAGTGCTCCTGAGTGCAGCCCGCAAACCCTAACCAGTTTAATGTGGAAAGTGCCCTGGGACGAGGACCAATCTTTACACTTTTTACACGTTTTAATGGCCTGTTAATGATCACCTGCTCCTCTGTGGAGTTGAGGGATTTTATAATTCAAGCTGGTTTTTTTTCATCATTGCTTGAGATTATTCTACTTCAGAAACCAGCAATGTGTTGATGTGGCCTGTAGTCATAGAATCGTTGAATCATCAGGGATTGGAAGGGACCCCGAAAGATCATCTAGTCCAATCCCCCTGCCAGAGCAGGCTCACCTCGCTGGAGTAGTGATCCCTCCTATCCTACTGATGTGGCCTGTAGTGATCCTGTCCTGTCCTATCCTATCAATGTGGCCTGTAGTGATCCCATCCTGTCCTATCCTATTGATGTGGCCTGTGGTGATCCCGTCCTGTCCTATCGATGTGGCCTGTAGTGATCCCGTCCTGTCCTATTGATGTGGCGTGTAGTGATCCCGTCCTTTCCTATCCTATCCTATCAATGTGGCCTGTAGTGATCCCATCCTGTCCTGTCCTATCCTATCGATGTGGCATGTAGTGATCCCATCCTGTCCTGTCCTATCCTATCGATCTGGCATGTAGTGCTCCCATCCTGTCCTGTCCTATCCTATTGATGTGGCATGTAGTGATCCCATCCTGTCCTGTCCTATGCTATCAACGTGGCCTGTAGTGATCTCGTCCTGTCCTGTCCTATCCTATCGACATGGCCTGTAGTGATCCCGTCCTGTCCTATCGATGTGGCCTGTAGTGATCCCGTCCTGTCCTGTCCTATCAAAGTGGCGTGTAGTGATCCTATCCTATCCTATCCTGTCGATGTGGCCTGCAGTGATCCCGTCCTGTCCTGTCATATCGATGTGGCGTGTAGTGATCCCATCCTATCCTATCCTATCGATGTGGCCTGTAGTGGTCTCGTCCTGTCCTGTCCTATCGATGTGGCCTGGAGTGATCCCATCCTGTCCTGTCCTATGCTATCAATGTGGCCTGTAGTGATCTCGTCCTGTCCTGTCCCTATCGATGTGGCCTGTAGTGATCCCATCCTGTCCTGTCCTATCCTATCGATGTGGCCTGTAGTGATCCCATCCTNCGTTTCGGCATGCTGTGCCCTCATCCCGTCCTGTCCTGTCCTATCGATGTGGCGTGTAGTGATCCCATCCTGTCCTGTCCTATTGATGTGGCGTGTAGTGATCTCGTCCTGTCCTGTCCTGTCCTATCGATGTGGCATGTAGTGATCCCATCCTGTCCTGTCCTGTCCTATCGATGTGGCGTGTAGTGATCCCATCCTGTCCTGTCCTATTGATGTGGCGTGTAGTGATCTCGTCCTGTCCTGTCCTGTCCTATCGATGTGGCATGTAGTGATCCCATCCTGTCCTGTCCTGTCCTATCGATGTGGCGTGTAGTGATCCCATCCTGTCCTGTCCTATTGATGTGGCGTGTAGTGATCTCGTCCTGTCCTGTCCTGTCCTATCGATGTGGCATGTAGTGATCCCATCCTGTCCTGTCCTGTCCTATCGATGTGGCGTGTAGTGATCCCATCCTGTCCTGTCCTATTGATGTGGCGTGTAGTGATCTCGTCCTGTCCTGTCCTGTCCTATCGATGTGGCATGTAGTGATCCCATCCTGTCCTGTCCTGTCCTATCGATGTGGCGTGTAGTGATCCCATCCTGTCCTGTCCTATTGATGTGGCGTGTAGTGATCTCGTCCTGTCCTGTCCTGTCCTATCGATGTGGCATGTAGTGATCCCATCCTGTCCTGTCCTGTCCTATCGATGTGGCGTGTAGTGATCCCATCCTGTCCTGTCCTATTGATGTGGCGTGTAGTGATCTCGTCCTGTCCTGTCCTGTCCTATCGATGTGGCATGTAGTGATCCCATCCTGTCCTGTCCTGTCCTATCGATGTGGCGTGTAGTGATCCCATCCTGTCCTGTCCTATTGATGTGGCGTGTAGTGATCTCGTCCTGTCCTGTCCTGTCCTATCGATGTGGCATGTAGTGATCCCATCCTGTCCTGTCCTGTCCTATCGATGTGGCGTGTAGTGATCCCATCCTGTCCTGTCCTATTGATGTGGCGTGTAGTGATCTCGTCCTGTCCTGTCCTGTCCTATCGATGTGGCATGTAGTGATCCCATCCTGTCCTGTCCTGTCCTATCGATGTGGCGTGTAGTGATCCCATCCTGTCCTGTCCTATCGATGTGGCCTGTAGTGATCCCGTCCTGTCCTATCGATGTGACGTGTAGTGATCCCATCCTATCGTATCGATCCCGTCCTGTCCTGTCCTATCCTATCCTATCGATGTGGCCTGTAGCGATCCCGTCCTGTCCTATTAACACTTTCACAGCTTCCAGTACTTGGTTGCCAGGTTTTCGTGTAGGAAGCGCAAGAACTAAGTAATCTGGTCTGTTCCCCAAGCTGTCCTGTCACACTAGGGGTCAGGAATTAACCCGTGACAGTAGTGTTTTCACAATTTTGATGGGAAATCATAGAATCATAGACTGGTGCAGGTAGGAAGGAACCTTAGAGATCATCTACTCCAACCTCCCTGACATGGCCAGGGACACCTCACAACCAGTCTTGGTTGTTCAAGGCCTCATCCAACCTGGCCTTGAACAGCTCCAGGGAGGGGGCAGCTGCAGCCCCTCTGGGCACTCGATTCCAGGGTCTCACTATCCTTGTACCGAAGAACTTCTTCAGACCTAGTCTGAACTGACTCTCCTTCAGTTTAAAACCATTACCTCTTGTCCTGTCACTGGATCCTCTTGGGAAAAGTCCCTTACCTGCCAGTACCCTGTCCCATGGGATGTCCCCTAGCAATTGCTTGAAAAGGCCAAAGTTGGCCCTTCTGAAGTCCAGGGTAGTGGTTCTGGTAGCTATTCTGTCCCTACCACACGAGACCCTGAACTCCACCATCTCGTGGTCGCTGCAACCGAGGCAACCCCCAACCTTCACTGCTTCAACCAGGCCCGCCTTGTTGGTGAGGACAAGATCAAGCAGAGTTCCTCTCCTAGTGGGCTCTTCCACCATCTGCATCAGGAAATTGTCAGCAATGCACTTAAGGAACCTTCTGGACTGTGGGTGGCTGGCCGAGTGGGTCTCCCAGCAGATGTCTGGGTAGTTAAAATCCCCCACAAGGACCAGGGCCTGCACCTGTGAGGCTGCTGCCAGCTGGCCGTAGAAGATTTCATCCACTTCCTCACTCTGATCAGGGGGCCTGTAATAGATGCCCACAACAGTGTCCCCAATGCCCGCCTGCCCCTTAATCCTCATCCACAAACTCTCAGCTCTGTCCTCTGCTGAACCTGGACAGAACTCAATGCATTCCAGTTGTTGTCTCACATAGAGGGCAACTCCTGCACCCCGCCTTGCTGACCTGTCCTTTCTAAAAAGGACGTAGCCGTCCATGGCCACATTCCAGTCATGCGAGCTGTCCCACCAGGTCTCCGTAATCGCTACCAAGTCATAATCACCTGTGTGGACACAGATTTCTAACTCCTCTTGCTTATTCCCCATGCTCCGTGCATTGGTATATAGGCACTTCAGGGAGCGAGACGAGCACTCCGATCTCACCCTAGGACAGCAAGAGGTCACCTGTTCTTCCTTAAGATCAGAGCTCTGCCCCACTGGTGCTTGCCCATCAACCATCCCACTGCTCTTCAAATCTAGTGTAAAGACATTTGTTTCCAGAGTGGATACACCATCCACTATTGCCTCCCGAGAGGCTTGAGTACCATCCCCTTCCCCCTTCAATCCTAGTTTAAAGCCCTCTTGATGAGGCCTGCCTGGCCTCATCATATTCTGCGATATGGTTGACCGCCTGGGCAGCAGGAGCTCACTGCTGGCTCTTGGTGAGCTTCTCATCAATCAACCCCCAAGTCTTGCTCTTCAGGGCTACTCCCAACCCACTCTCACTCTACCACTGGTGTGTAATTGTGCCTGTATGACATGAAAGGAAAGCTAGAGCAGCTCTTCAGGGCTGCTCCCAACCCCACAGCCTGTGTTTTCCAGAAAACTTCGAATTCTTTTTTAGTTTAAGCTGCCTTCTGTTGGTCTGTCTTACCTACGTTAGCTCTGGTCTCTTGCATTCCATGCGTGTTTCCTGGGTGAAGGAATGTTTGCGTATTGCACTGCGGTGCTGGGATGGACAGTACTTTCCTCCCTCTCTCACCCCTGAGCTGTTTTCCTCAGCCTTTAGCTGCAGCCAGCCAAAGCACCCCCTCACATGAGACTGGCAGTGCAGGCAGAGAAGGAGAACTCTTGTGAGTTACTCATTTTAGCAGGGGCTCAGCTCACTAAGGTGACATGGAGTGGGGGTGTCCTACTGCATTTTGCTCAGTTGCTGCTGTCGTTGTACCTAGGCAGTACTGCAGTGTCACAGCACCCATTTTGGTCAGAAAAGGCACGTTGTCACTTGCATGGCAGCCTGTGACTGCCTGCCGCTCCCTGTCCGTTCCACCCAGACTGTGTAGTTTCTTGGTTGCTCCTACAGCCGGCTCTGCCTCTGTGTGAAGCCATTTGTAGGTGCCAGCCAACCTCCTTGTTTGTGCTTGACACAGCCGGTTCAGTGCAACCTCACTGCTTGGCTGAACTGCATAATGAGTGTCACGGTCTGAACGTCAGGAGTTAGTTTTCCCTGACGGGCTCAGGTGCTGGGAGGTCTGACGCGAGTGTTTTAGGCAAAGGTGCTCTTGGACTCTTCCCTGTGGAAGTGTGGCAGGACTGCCTTGCTCTGTGGAGCTGTGGGAAATGCACCTGGAAGTCTGTCAGCTGTTGAACGACTTGGTCTCTTGCTGAAGAGCTTGAGTTCTCACCCTGGAGTAATTGTGGAGTGTAGGGAATGAGGTGTCTGTCAGCAGACCACAATCCATTCTCAGCCGGCATCAGGAGGGTTTTTCCTTGGCTTGTAACAGGATTTGCACTTGAAAAGAGTTCAGCCTGTAGTGAGGATGTGCTTCTAGAGAGCATTTTGGAGCATGGGGCTTCTTGTACAGAATTACTGAACCATTTAGGTTGGAAAAGAGCTATAGGATCATTGAGTCGAACCATTAACTGTACCAAGCCCGGCACTAAACCCTGTCCCACATTTTTAAACACATCCAGGGGTGGCAATTCACCTGCACCTCTGAGCAGCCTGTTCCAGTGTTCTGTGACCCTTTCGATAAGGTTTATCCTAGTGTCTAACCTGAACTTTCTCTGGTGCACACTGAGGCCGTTTCCTCACAAAACCCCAGCTCTGGAGGGTTCTCTCCAGCAATGGCCAGTACTGCCAGTATTGTGAGCTCTGCATTTGTTCTGCAGTGAGGGCTGCTTGCTAGTGCTGCTGTGGATCAGAAAGTGTGAGGGCTTGTGGGGAGACTCAGCACTGAAACCAGGTACTTGAAAATAAGGTGAAACTTAGACAGCTTTTGGAAATCCTGTGGAAGTGGGAGAGTCTGAGTTTGGCACAGTTCTGTCCTGAGCACAAATGCTCTCAGGTAGGAGAGACTGCAGCGTGAAGGTTTTTGTGTTTCAGTCTGGATCGATGTTTGATTGATTTATTTAGGACTCACTAGCTTTCACCTTATTTTTCTTCCTTAGGCATTTTTCCTCTGTGAGCGTTAAAATGCAGTTTTCTAAATAGTGGTGAAGAGCTGTTTGGTCTCAGTTTTGTTCTGGTTTGGTTTTACTTAAAAACAAGACAAATTGTAAGAAAGCAGGTCCAAGAAGGGAGAGGTGTTTGCACCAGACAATCTGCAAGCTCAGGGGTTGCTGACAAACAAAAGGAGGCTTCACAGCCTTTGTTCTGACCAGACCTTGGTCTCTTCTCCCAAATAAGGAGCGATACGATAAGAAGAAAAGGCTTCAAGTTGCTCCAGAGGAAGTTTAGTTTATGCGTAAGGAAAAACTTTTATTGAGGGGGTCACCAGGCTTTGGAACAGGCTGCCCATCGAAGGGGTTGACACGTCAGTATGTATGAGTACATACGGAGCTGGAGGACACGGTGTAGTGGTCGCCTTGGTGGAGTTGGGTTAATCCTGTGATCTTTGTTTCTAGCGTTTTGTTGGTAATCCTGGTTCGATGTTGCTGTTGCACCCAGTACGGAACTGACCGTATAGAAATGGCTTTGTGCACACACTGACTTGTGAAGTATCGGTCTATACATCACCGATTTCGAGCGCTGCCCTTCAGTCCACAGGGATCCGGCACCGAACGCGAACTGCTCCCGGCAAACTGCTGCGTCGGAGCGCAGATCCCGATCGCGTCCTAAACCCGCGGCGGTGCCCCCTCTAGCGGCAAGAGACGGGATTGCCGGGTGCTGGACAGACTGCAGCTCGAGCTTTCGGTGCAGCGCGACCAGTTACCGCAGCTGGGAGAGAAGAGTTCATCCTGTGTCTGTCAGATGTAAGCAATTAACTACAGCTAATGAGGGAAGCTGCTCACTTTTATCATGTACTCACGAGTGAAATCCCTACAAGTCTGACTTGGAAAAGCTGGATCCAGCTGGTAAAGCCCTTGTAGATGTGGACTCACTGACCCAGCACCCCCTCGCATCGACTACAACAGGCACTGTTTTCTGAAGGCTTTGCAATGCTTTTCTTTCCCCTTTCCATAGTGATTTTTCTGACAGAACAGTCGTACATTCCTGTAATTCTAAATTAGCATGTTCTGACTTCCTCATGAATCCAGATTAAACACACAGCTGTTACCAATGCACTGTGCCATACCTGTGTGTAATAAGACACAGGCCTTTCCCAGTTACTGAGTGGAACTCTCTCCCTTGTCTTTCAGCTGATCGGAAGCTGTAGCTGCGTGTTGCCTGTGCATGCTGAGTTATCGTGAGCTACTGCAGCTGTTTGTCACTGCTTTATGGTATCGCATTGCTATCCCTCACCTGATCCTCTGCACTAGGTGCTCATTAAGATGTCATTCAAATGTAGTCAAGTTATTCCCACCAGGCAGTTCCGTTATCAAATCAGCAGGAACAATGGCATTCTCGACTACACCAGGTGCACAGGTGTCACTCAGTTTGTATTGATCTGCTGAAAAACAAAGGTATAGTGTAAGGGGCAGTCAGAACATTGCAGGACAGACTTTAACACGGCAGAAGCTCTCTCAGTAGTTAGCTGCTGAGAGGAAGCTTATCTTAATCACAAAAGACTTGTCTAGATGTCTGTGTTCCTTTGAGTCCTTCAATATGTTGTAGATGCTGACAGCCAGGGTGAAGTTTGAATCGGACAGTGCCAGTCAAACTGTTAACAGTTGTTGACTATGAGCTGGGCTGAGCTGACCCCTTCTGGTCTAATCGAGACATGTGAAGTGCTCCTTCAGCCTGACAGCTCCAGCAGTGTGCAGCAGGAGGATCTAACTGAGAGTGTCAGGTGAGCCCTAATGCGCAGCCCATCAAAGCTGTGATGCACACAAACTGGTCAAGAGCATGAACCTGTGACACCTGGGGTGCATCTCCGTCACTTAGATAAAGGGGTTTGTCCTGTGAGCTACAGCTCTGCATTACAGGCTGTTCTGTGGGATACCTGGGTGATGTACAGCTGCTTAAGTGTTAAAATGAACCTACAAGAAGGGTGATAATGCCAGCTGAGGATATTAACTGGATAGACAGTGACCAGTGAGAGTGCCAGTGTGCTGGGGACTGTCTTGCCAGTGGTCTCTCTCTGGTGGTTGTCTTTCATTGTCCTTTTGGTGAACTCCTGGCATTTCCTTCCGAATAAGGACACGGTTCGGCCGTTCCACCAAATGGTTTGATGGCTATGCTGACTGATCGGTTACACATCCTGTTCTGTCTGGTTTCAGTCAGCCTTTGTCCCTGGGTTTTGGGTTTTTCAGTCTTTATGGTGTCTCAGTCTTACTTTCAGTCTTCATGGTGTTCCAGTCTGTGTTTTGCATTGATCAGTACCACTCCCGACTTGAGGAACGTGTTTATGAAACCCCCTGTATGTCTGTGTCTCAGCATTTCCAGTCTGTGCTGCTGCTGACTCCTGCTTGTGACTCCAGCCCCTGGTGCAACTGCCCTGTGCTCACCTGGGGCAGGAGCTCAGCGTTTTGCCAGGGGGGTGGGCTGGGCAGTGACTGCAGCTCTGCTGCTTGTACTGCTGTTTCCTTTGTCACCAATTCTGGGTCTGGGTGGATACAGGTGTCCCCTGTCTGATGACATTCCTGAGGGTACCCTGAACCTAAGTGTTATTTCTTTGTAAATGGATCTTGTGACCTTCCTGGCCATTTGGTGCTAGTGCGACAAGCCTCTGGCCATCCTGGAAAGGTGTCTAACTAGCACTAAGAGGTAGTTGTGTCCCCTAACATCCACCGGCCAGTAGTCTCCAGGTGAGTTTCCCTGTTCAGTGTGGCCCAAGGAGGGGGGAGTCTCTTAAGGCTGAAACAACTGTTCTTAAGGCAAGTTTCACCCTTCCCTAGCACAAATTTTATGATCATAGGATGTTAGGGGTTGGAAGGGACCCAAGAGATCATCGAGTCCAACCCCCCTGCCAGAGCAAGACAAAACTATCTAACACAGATTACAGAGGAACGCATCCAGGCGGGCCTTGAAAGTCCCCAGAGAAGGAGACTCCACGACCTCCCTGGGGAGTCTGTTCCAGTGCTCTGTGACCCTCACAGCAAAGAAGTTCCCCCTTGTGTTGAGGCGGAACCTCCTCTGCTGCAACTTACAGCCATTGCTCCTTCATCGCCGCATTCACCACTTGTCTTTGTAGGTTTTGTAGCATCAGTTCAATTTCCCAGCGTCTCTTGATGTTTCTGCCTTGATAGTTCAGCCATGAGGGAGGGGGCTGAATTTCCCGTCACCCACCATTTATCTGTCTTTACTACTCCTGATGCTTCTGCTAAAGGGTTGTCTGCCCCCAGCATCATAAGGTTGAGCCCTAGTGTGTGCAGCATGCCAGTCTATTTCCGAGATGCACTGGACAGTTGCTCTTCTGATGAGCTTTGTGATGCATGACAGTCACTTCTCTGGTGCTGTGAAGTCTAGGCCTGTCTAATGGTTTGCTTTCTTCTCCATAACTTCTGCAGGTACTGGGGCTGCTGGTGTGGACGCTGATTGCTGGAACAGAGTACTTTCTGTACCCAGCCTTTGGCTGGGTGATGTTTGTGGCTGTCTTCTACTGGGTTCTCACCGTCTTCTTCCTGATCATCTACATGACGATGACCTACACCAGGATCCCCCAGGTGCCATGGACCGCAGTGGTAAATAAACCCACTCTTTGTTTCAGCTTTGCTGGGTTACAAAGAAAATACCGATCCATTCTGTGAGTGTAATTTACCAGCTGTACTTGGGCTGTTTGCAGATTTTTCCCTAATCACAGAATCCCAGAATGATTGAGGCAGGGAAAGCCCTCTGAGCTCATCCAGCCCAGATCTGGACCTAACATCACCCCGTTGGCCACAGCCAGGCTGTCCTTCAACACCTTCAGAGATGGGGACTCCACCACTGCCCTGGGCAGTCCATCCCAGGGTCTAATCACCTTTTCTGTGAGGAAGGGCTTCCTAACATCCAACCTAACCCTCCCTTGGCAGCTTTGGGCCCTGCCCTCTCGTCCTGGCACTGGTTGCCTGGGAGAAGAGCCTGACCCACACCTGCCTACAACCTCCCTTCAGGGAGTTGGGCAGAGGCAGAAGGTCCCCCCGAATCTCCTCTTCTCCAGGATAAACACTCCCAGCTCCCTCAGCCTCTCCCCATCAGCCTTTCCCTCCAGTGCCTTCCCCAGCCTCATTGCTCCTCTGGACCTGCTCCAGCTCTTCAATCTCTTTCCTGAACTGCTCCCCAGTACTTAAGGGGAGGACTCAAAATTTCTTGTGCCAAGGGCTGATTCTCAGTAGATCGTAGTGAGGGAACTGCCCTGCTGCACGCAAACCCCTGACCCAAAATCAGGTCACTGACAAGTGATTTAGTGCTGAGTGCCCTGTGACCATGTGGTCCGCACTGGAGGAGACACAGCACCACATCTGTCCACCCTTCTGGTCCCAACCACAAGCAGCACTGCCTCACTGGGCCCTCCCCATATGCCAGGCAGGGGTGAGCGCCTGTCTGTCACAACCCCACCAAGGCTCTGTTTGGAAAAGAGCCGCTCATCATATTTCCACAGGAAACCATAGGCAGTGCTTCAGCACTCAGGAGTCCAAGGCCCAGCGCTTGGCATTTGATTAATTCGCTTACAAACAACTGGGGTTTCTTGCAGTTGGTCCAATACCAGTTACTGTCTGTATCCACAGGTCTCACCTCTGCTGTTTTATCTGTCACTGCAGCATTGAAAAACCCAACTCCCTGTTAGGATAAGGTGTCTGCATCTGTCGGGTTCACGTGTCGCTCTGGTTTGCAAACTCTGTACATTTGACTGCTTAGGACAGGGCAGGAAGGGAAGGCCCTGCAAGGGGAAGAATGCCACTAAAAAACTGACATTCTTTCTCTCCTTTGGAAATTGAGGAGCTGTGTAAATGGTTTTTGTGATGCTGCAGTGTGTTGTGTCTGGGTTAGAAGGGTAACACAGGCACAGGCTGGTTGGGTTTTTTTCATGTAGTGTTGTATTTTTACGGCCCAACACTTAGATCCCGATAACCAAACTGCATCCTTGTGTTCACTTCTGGAAAACCACAGCACCCCATAGCCACATGTTGTGTGTCCCTTGTACATCAGAGGAGAGTTCTGGAGTTTTGGGATGGAAAGGGTAACGAGTGCATGCACTTGTTACCCACTGATGTCTGTTGGTGTTTTCCTACAGGGTCTGGTTTTCAACGGAAGTGCCTTCATTTTGTACTTCATTGCTGCTGTTGTAGATGCATCTTCAGTTACCAAAGAGCTGGACAGTCACAATTACAACAGCTGGGCAGCTTCTTCAGTGAGTTGACTGTTGTTTAAGCTCTATCACAGAGCACTCGGGAAGCGCACGCTGGAACACATGCACAGTGGGTTTTGAGAAGCTGCAGTCTGATGCAGCAGCTCACACACACAACCTGTAGGCAGCTGCAGTTGAGTTCGTACTTGTTGGAGGTGACTAGAAATTCCACATGCTGCTTGTCTCTTCCCCTGTCCCTGTTCATTACTGGCTCTCTAGTACAGATTGTAACCTGCACATCAGAGTAAACAAAAAAGATGGTGGGACAGCTTCAAAGGCAGTATAAACTGTCTCAGCTAAGTCTGCACGGTGTGGATGAGAAGCTTTCAACTTCTGTAGGCTAAACCATGCACACAGCACTTGTAGGAAGGTCCTGTAGTGGCATCGCTGCTTCTACAGTGATGATCCTCTTACAAGTTGTGGTGGCTTTTCTACTGAGTTGGGTGGGCAACACCTGGAAGATCATGTAACTTCCGGTGTTTTAAAGTAGGTACAAACCCAAATGAGTCTGACAGTACTGTCTGCCCACTCACATTTGAAAAGACAGAGCAGTCATTCAAAGCGGGTGGAAAAAGCTTTCTGAAGAGCCTTGGCTTTCTGAGGAGGTGACTGCAGTCTGTAGCAAAGTCGAGGGAGTTGTTAAAATAACTGTGTTTTGTGGCGGCAGCAGCAGTCCAGCTGAACTGTAAAGTTAGTAATAGTTCTGAGTGTTCCCAAGGGTGGTTGTTCCACAGAGCCTCTGTGCCTCTGCTGCCATGTTTGGTTGCTTTCACTGGGGTTTGTTTCATTGGGTTTTTTCCTAAGCCCTAACTGAAGCTGCATCCTGCTCATCTTGTCCCGAAGCCCTCAGTCTTTGACAACGATGGATGTTACAAGCAGCAAGTGCAGGATAGGTGGGAGCACAGTCTGTAAGGTCCATGCTGAGGGAGTGCAGTGTGGAGATGGGAATTGCAATGTGCCATGTGTAGGCTGCTGCTTGGCCCCTGTCTCTGTGCATACACCTTGCGTATGCGGCACTGATTGCACTGGACACCAAATACAGTGTAGGGAAAGAAGCTGCTGTAGTAAGCATGCTCCCTCTCCATTCTTCAAATCCCAAGTCCCACAGCTGTTGTGTAGAAATGACAGTCATCTCAAATCTCTTTTTTCTTAATGGCTTTTTTCCCTCTCTCTACAGTTCTTTGCCTTCATGGTTACCTCCTGCTATGCTGGAAACACGTACTTCAGCTTTATATCCTGGCGCTCGAGAACTTTGCAATGAGCATGTTGTTCAGATGAATTCTCTAGAGTGAAGTGAAGGGCCGAGGTCTCCTTGAACAGACCTGTTAGGACTGACACAATGTCTTTTAAGCTGAGAATAAATGATTATTTATAATCACTTGGAGACACCTAACACTGACTTTGTACTGTGTAACAGAAGTCCATACTGCTTTGACAACTAACGGGGCCTTTTCTAGACACTGTATAGATGTTATCACCGCTCAATAAATTGTACTCGGGTATGCTGGTGATTGGAAATGTCCCTAGCTAAATGGCATAAATTGAGTATGAAACACTGCCATCACAAACCCTGTCAGTACAACTCTCTGGGCTTGGCCATGCAGCCAGTTTTCTACCCAGTGAAGAGTTCATCTGTCCCAGCCATCTGCTGGAGTCACAGGGTTTCAGTGCCGGGGAAGTTATTTGAAAACCTCTCTTTGTCTGCAGATTGCATGTGACATTTACAGCAGAGGTTGGGCTGTCTGCTGCTGGCTAAAATCACCCGGTTCTGAGGAGGAAGAAGGGCTTTGAGCTGTGTGTTGTATCTACAGATAAACAGTCGTTCATGTCCCCCACACACATGCTGCGTCTGGAAGAAAATCGCAGACATAAAAACGATTCAGATGTCAACTGGTGAAGTGTGACTGACAGGACTGGAGATTCCGCATCAGTAGAAATGCCTTGTAGGAACAGGGGTTCTTTCTTGACTGGTGTTTGCGGTATCTGTCCCACGTCCAAAGAGGTACCTGTCCCTCTGTTCACACAGAGGTTCTGTAGTAGTGTGGTGAGTGCGATGGTCCTGGCTGAAGCCATCGTCCAGGCAGCAGCTGTGAGAAGCAGGAGCACAGCTAAGGGGGAGCAATGTGTTTCCTTCAGTGGAAGCTGTGCTACATGTCAGCATAAAGCCATCAATAGAGGGCAAAGCCAGGCTGTCAACAGATCAGGGCTGAGTTTAGCTAAAAACCTCTCACAGCACAAAAGGAAGATGTGGGGAATGTTTTGGACAGCTGAATCCTTAAATCTGAGTTTGAAGAACTCAACACAAAGCAGACATTTGCTTCGTGCTAGGCCTAGCTTTTCTTCACAGGCTGTAATGAATCTCCTTGCTCTTCCGTTTTAGAAGATAGACCATGTGAAGGGAAGCAGTTCCCTCAGCTCCTCCCTAAGCACCAACAGTCTGCTTTTCAAATGTCCCGAGCTGGAGCAGAAGCTGAGGATGACCCGTGACGTTTGCAGGCCTGAAGGAAGGCACCATACCCAAAGGGCTGTCTGCTTCTGTCTGACCTGGTCTAGGGGATCCTGCTCTGGCAGGGGGATTGGACTGGATGATCGAGTCTTTTGAGGTCCCTTGCAATCCCTGATGGTCTGTGATCTCAAACATTCAATACTGACTGTGGAATGGAGTCGCAGATGGGGTCGTTCCACTACTGAACAGGAGTGGGAGGAGAGCTGGCGCCTCCCCATCAGAAACCCAACTCGAGCTATTTCTGAACTCGAGGAAACACGCAGCTTCCTCTGCCGAGTTTTGTTGGGATCTCTGCAAACAGTGGGGCAGGGACGTCTGGGCAGGCTTGTCCTTCTACCTGTTGCTGCCCGTGCAGGGCAAATGTGGGTTTTACAGCATCGTGAGTTGGGGGGTTTGGGGGGCCACGGGTGCTGAGACACTGCTGCGTGGAAAGGGTTTGGGGGAGGGGTTGCTGGTGGGAAACTGCTACGTGGGAGGAAGCCGGCTGCAGCGCTGTCCCCCTGCGGAGTGTCGCAGCCCACGCCTCCGGCAGCGCTGCTTCACCGCTCGGTAAAGCTGCTGCCTGCTGCGGCGGTCGGGTCACCGCGGGGCTCCTCTCCCAGCACCACCCCTAACGGGCAGGCGTGAACCTGCTGTGGGGATCCGTGCCGCACCCTTCCTGCCCGAGAACGGCTCCTGCACCCCGCGGCCAGTCCTCGCCTGAGGCCCTGAGTCTCTCGCGTGGGTACAGAGGCGTCTTCCTCCGCGGCCCTCGCGCCCCACAACGGCCCTTAGCGAAGGCGGGCGGGGAGGTGCCGGCTCCGGGCGGTCCCGCCCCGCCCCGCCCCGCCCCGTCCCCTAGAGCCCGTCCGGTCGGCGGCGGGAGCGCAGAGCGGGCGGAGATGTCTCACGGGGCGAGAGGGATTCGCACAGGGATGAGCAGCGCGGGTGCCGCGGCCCCGCCGGCCACCGCCTCCTCCTCCGCGGGCTCGGAACTGGAGTTCGTGGACGGCGCCTATTTCCGCTCCTGCGCCGGGCTGCTGAAGGTGGCCCAGATGGTAAGAGGCGAGCGGGGAGAGCGGGTGGGACCTGCGGAGCGCGGCGGCAGCTCACGGCCGCCCGGATCGCTCTCGCAGCAGGAGGGAGCTGCGGCTCCTCGGTGGGACCCGCGTTCCCGCCGGCCGGGCGCTGCCTTCCCGCGGCCACCGCCGATAGCTGAAGTGGGTGGGTGGTGCTGAGCAGAAGCTGCTTCATCGCTGGAGGGAGAGGGCCCTCGGCCCCCCAGGAGCAGCTCAGTCTGCCGCGGAGGGAAGCTCTCGGGAGGAAGCAGAGCCGGGCGCCTGCGGTGGGCTGGTGGTTGAGGCGGCCCAGATGGCTTCGCGCCCTTTCAGAGGTATCGGGGCAGTGCCCCAGGGAGGGCCGTGGGTGTAGCTCGAAACCAGAAATGTGGAAAGAATCGATGGCCGAGAGAAATGGGGGCCCTTGTTCCATCGGGGGATGAACAGGCGGATGTGCTCTTCGTCGTGTCTGTGGCGCAGGATTAATCACAGAACCGTCGAAGTCGGAAGGGACTTCAGGAGATGATCTAGTCCAGCCCCTTGGCCGAAGCAGGGCTGCTTAGTGCTCGTTGCACAGGGCTGCGTCTAGGCAGCGTTTGGGTATCTGCAGCCTGTTCTGGGGGTCTGTGACTGCCACTGTGGAGAAGCTTTTCCTCGTGTCTAAATGAAGCTGTGTTCCTGCCCGTGCCCACTGCTCCCTGTCCTGTCCCTGGGCACCACTGGAAACAGTCTGGCTCCATCCTCCCTACAGGCACTTGAGTTATTTGTAGCGGTGGATAAGGTCTCCTGCTCGTGTTCTCCAGGCTGAAGTCACTGTCCATGGAGTGATTTGTCAGCTTGTGTCCAGTGGATAGGAGAGGGTATGGCTAGGAGAGGGTATGGACGATAACGTGCGAGTGGGACCTCCTCACATAGGGGACAAGTTTTTCTGTGATGAGACTAGCAACCCTGTGTGGTGGAGCCGTTTCCTTCATCTTTCATAGCCCCAAATACCCTTCTCTGTCTGTGCCCTCTTGTGTTGCATTTCTTTGATAACTTTTCTTGGTCTGTTGTCAGTTGTTAGAGCTGATGCTGAATGTTAGGAATCACTGGGTTGTAGGTTACAGTGGAGGAGTAACACATCCTGGAGTTTCTATTTCCTCAGGAGTCCCTGTGAGGTAGTCACTTGGTACTGCTCCCTTGCGCTGCTGTCACATGGTGTGCGCTTGTGGTGAGGTGTGAAGTGTAGACCAGCCAGAGACTGCTGCTTCCTGTGCACAGAGAACAAACCATAACATCACTGTGACTTCATTTGCCCACCTGGCACCTCCCTCACAGCTGAGACAGCTCCCTGCCCTGCAGTGCTGGTAGTTGGTGTAGTGGTGAGTACAGGGTTTTCTGACTGGTCAGGGCTGGGTGACTGCAGCTTCCAATGCTGAAGCCAGTTTGGTTGCAATTCTTGCAACAATAGCAGCAGCTGCAGTGCTTGTAGCCCCCTGTCCTACTCACAGCTTCCCCTGGGGAAAATGGAAGTGCAGCGGTGACAGAAACTCCTTCAAAGTGGGTAATTTTCTTAGAATGTGTTGGTTTGCTGATGTATTGTAAAAATGCTGTCTCCGCTCAAGGATCAGGATGTTGCTGAAATGGCCAGCAGGGGTTTCGGAAGGACGTGGCACACCTATCTGCAGTCTGTAATCAGCTCTGGGAAGGTCACTTCAAAGCTCTCCAACCCATTTGGGAAAAACACAGTCCCCAGTCCCTGCTGGCCAATTTCTCTAGATTGCTTGGGTGAAGCCTCCCAGCAGACACCAGACTGCCCCAGCATGTTTGAGAAGCCAGACAGTCTCCAGGTGGTCACTGAAAGCTCTCAGCCAGTGACAGTGTCCCTGGGGAATCTCATCTGTTCTCATTTGCCCCACCCATGCCTTGTTCTTCCCTTCCCTGGGACTCTCCCAGGCATCAAGTGTTTGTACTTGGAAAAGGTGGCTCTTGTCTGAGCTGAGATCTGGTCTGATCTGGCAGCCTGGTTGTGATGATACCGGTTACTCTGGAAGCTGTCGTGATGGAGAACTCTCACCTGCTTTGTCCCGATGAAGATGCTGCTGTGCTGTCTAGCGACTGTGGGCCTTGGTGGTGTAAACGAGCCCTCTTCTTGTTGGAGAAGAGGCTGTTCAGGGCTGTTGCCATGGCTGACAGAGCCTTTGCTGGAGGTGGCAGTGATGAACTCCCAAGCTGCTGTCTTTCTGGCTGCCAGTTGTCAGTATTGTCCTCTCTTGGCAGGGAGACACGGCCGGTTTTAACTGAATATTTCAGTCAGTTGAACGGTACGTGACTGAGACAGCGAGTTGTGTTGTGAACAGCACCTATAAGGGTGAATTGCAGGCTGCTTGCTGAGGGTTAGCAGACACAGGCACTGACTCTGCACGGAGTGGTTGGCAGGGCAGTCCTTACCTCACCGGCCTCCTGGAAGAGGACGTCGCATTTGCTCTTTGGTATGTGTCCCGTTTCATGGGAACACTTCTTCCCCAGGGTGAACAGCCCCAGCTCCATCAGCCTCTCCTCACCAGACCTTGATGCTATTTTGGGGGTGGGAGGAGAGGAAGGGTTACTCTAGTGCACGGTCTAGCTGTCTCTGGCAGTGTTGTAAGCAGCACTTACAACACTGAGAGCAACTACTTGGGCTACCCTAGTAAAGGAACTGAAGCTGGACCAGATCTAACAGCAGCTCAGCCACTTGCATGGGAGAGGGTCCCTGAGCACTGACTTGTCAGAGCACCGTTTTGAGGTGGTTCATGACTTTCCAGTGGGGTTTGGCCAATGCAAAGTTACTGCACGTGTGTCTGGTACTTGTGGTTGTCCTTGGGAAGGCACGTGCTTAGCCTGTCCACCGGGAACCAGCAGGTGAAGCAGTGACAATTACAGAGGGAAGAATCTCAGGTATGGCTTTGGGTGTTGTTCAGGGATTTTTTCTCTTTTAATCTTGGAGAAGTTATTATGGTGACGGATGCGGTCAGTTGGGAGTTTGGGGGATGAGTGTGTGCAAAGGGATAGTGCCGTCTCCACATGCTGGCTTCCTCAGATTGTTCTTAACGTCTTGGAGAAACATACACTTAAAACGTGAATCGTTGCTGCTCCTGGCTGACTGGGATGGACTAAAACTGAGATTGTCCGAAGGCAGTGGTTGGAAAAGTCTGTAATAAGGAAATATTTGGATGGATCCTCATTACTTATTTTACCATCTGGGCCAGCCGCGCTGGTGGAAACAGCATTAACTTATTAAAGCTTTATAACTGTGGCATCGGGGATGTTATGAATTGATGAATCCTCCAAGTGTTTGTTGTTGGTGGTGATGGAACCTTACAGTCTGCTAATACTCCTGCTGGGTAGGCAGTAGACTCGAGGAGGGTAAAGCTTAGCTGTAGCCAGGTGCTCCAGCTTTTCATGTGAGCAAGCTCTCACTACATGGCAGTAAAATTGCCTGTGCTCAGGGGCATGTGCATTTTGACAGCTTTCACAACTCCTTTCTGAAGGTCTGTGGGGTCTAGTTGCTGCTGAAGTCTGGATGTTCATTGCCTTTTCCCTATGTGAAACCTCTCACACTTAGAGACTTCTTCCAACTGGAGTTTTCAGGCTGAAACTGCCACTTCCTTTCCAGCTGTCGGCTCTTCCCCCTCTCAGTAAGGGCTGTTTTAGCTCAGAAAGAACTGTGTTAGCTGCCATTGTAGCTTATGGAACAGTAAATGTTAAAATGTGATTATCATTCTCGTTTCATTGAGACCCTCCTGTTCACATTAGTTATTTGTCTTCTGAGTGGGGTTTTGTTTTGTTTAAAATCGCCTCTGCAGCCTCTGAGCACCACTGAAAAGTCTCTAATGCGCCTTTTGCCTTTCAGATGTCGCTGCTGATTGGGTTCATCAGCGTCAATGTTTCCCTGCAGACAGATACCAGTGCCTACAGCTACTACCAGATTGTCACCATGTGTGACCTGGTCATGATCTTGTTCTTCTACGTGATCCATGTCTTCAGGATCTACCGGAAGCTCAGCTGCGTTAGCTGGCCCCTTGCAGTAAGTAAGCCTGCTGGGGTTCCTCGTCGGACTCAGTTACTCCCTTTTCCTGTGCTGTCCCACACTGATAGGCTTCGTGTCACACAGTTCTCTTGGCTTTTTGTCAGCAAGCAAATCTTTCTGTTAGTACTCCACAGTTTGTAGCTCATTTGGGTCTGATTGTGCCCTCCTTTGCACAGATGCAAATCCAGATTGGCTCTGAGAGAGCTGAGAAGCAGCTACTGATTATCAAGCTGTTGGTGGATGGGCCCTAGTTCAGGTCCTAAGAGGTTGCCAGGGTACCAAATGATAGCATCAGCATTCACGGGCTGTATCCTGTCCCCAGAAAAAGGCCACAGGTGCTGTTTAAGTCACATGTGACTCCCTTTTTGCAGTGGTTTGATGCAACTTAAACAATAGCAAGAAATAGGAACCCCAGCCTGATTGCCACAGCCTGGCTATGTCTGGGGTATCCTGCAGGATGTTCCTGCCTCACGACTGCCCTTGCCCTGCACATCAATCTCCCGTATCCTAGTAGGGACATAACAAGTAGCACAGAAAGTGTGAAACCTGAACTTCCTCAGCAGCTTTGGGTCAGGTCAGCTGGTAGCCCTGGATCCTGTTGTGGGATGGGAGATGTTAGATGTTAACCTCTGAGAACAAGTCTCCTTTGCACGTCGTGGCAGTTTCCATAGAGGAGGGACCAAAGAGATGGGGAGAGCTGAGAGGAGAGGTCTACAAGTGTTCTGGGCTCGTGTTTGGTGGAAGCTGTGCAGATAGTTTGCAGATCCCAGACAAGGGTTTGTTCATCTGTGCAGCTCTAAGCAGAGAGAAAATGGTCATTTTCTGCTTAGCTGAAGGCTGTGCTGAGTTTGGGCCCCTTTCTGCGTTTTCAGAAGGGGACCACCAGGACCACATCAACTGTCTCTAAAAGTACTTCGTCTTGAGATAATACAGGTGCAGAGGGTGAAATAAGCTGCTAAATGAGCTTTGCTTTAGTGTACAAGGCACTGTGACTTCTGCATAGGCTGCCATTGATTGAAGTGTGTTTAATCCTTCCAGAATGTTCCAGAGTCACCAGTGAATTGAAGGTGCTGCAGTTGCTCAGTTTCAGGTACTTTAGCACTGCTGCTGTTTTACAGCCAACTTCCTTTCCAGCTGTGTGTTTAAAGGTCTGTAGAACAGAATGGGAAGAGCTGTAAGAGCCTCTGGGAAGCTGCAGCTGATGCTTGGCCGAGGTTCTTGGCAGGATCACTGCAGTGCAGTCAGAGGTGTAATTTGCAGCCAGTGCAGCTGCAGTGGTTCAAGAGGTTGTCCAGCACTGACACCTTTTAAGGCTGGAAAGAATTATGCCAGAGGGGCACCCTCCTGGCCCTGCAGGGGTTGAGTCTCTGCCTAATTTAGTCTTTTGCACCTTTTCCCATCCCTTGGGTTTGTCTAAAGCAGTGGCCCAGTGCACAGCTGTGTTTGTTGTCTCCAAGAGGTAGTGTCAGGCATAACCTGCCTGCTGTGTGCTCTCTCAGAAACACCCGTCGTGTTCTATAGCAGGACAGCTGCAGCCACCCTGACAGACCTGGGGTCTGGGTGTTGTAATGTCTGTGGTTGTGCTTCTCATGGCTTCCTTCCTGTTTCCAATCAGTGTAAACTGCTAGTCCATCCAGCAGTCGGCCCTCTGCTTGTTCTCTAAGGTGATCCGAAGCAGGAACATTTGGTTTTCCTCCTGCAGCACTTGCTGCCATTTACTGTCATTTCGTATAGGCTGGAGGAATGTACCCTGAAGGCTTCTCCCTTCCTCCAGAGCTCTCTGTGGAAGTCAGGTGCATACCTGACGCAATACAGATTTGTGTTTCACCCTCAGCAGTGCCCCGTGCGAATGGAGAGGACCACATCCACGCGCAGTCAGCAGGTCTTTATCCAGTGACTTCAGCAGACCCGATGATTTGCTCAGTTTTCTCTTGGAACAGAGCTCGGAGGGTACAGGAATCTCCCTTCTGATGCAGCCTCTGCTTGTCTTTACAGGAGTTCCTTCATTATTTAATCGGGACCATTCTGCTCCTCATCGCATCCATCGTTGCGGCATCCAAGAGTTACAATTTGTCTGGACTCATGGCTGGAGCGGTAGGGCCCTGTTTGTTAGTCCTGATACCTCTTTGGCTGCAGCAACTATTGAGTAGGGCACTGGGAATCAATCACTTGCCTTAGAGACTGGCCTTGTTTGTGTCTCGGGTGGGTGAACCACCTTCTAGCTCATTGCAGTGAGTGTTTCTGTTGGCGCTGCATTACAGAATGCTCTGTGGTGAGACTCCAGACTTGCCACTCAAATGGGTGTTTGTCCTGCCAGAGACCAGACGTCCGATGCCTCTGCTCTAACCCACAGGAATGAATGTGTTTAGAGGAAAAACTAACACAGTTTGGATTTGACAAATGGCTGTTAGAGCAGCTAGAAGTTACCTAAAGTAGTTCATCCCAGTCTTTGGCTTTTGATGCTTTCTGCTCCTGAGCAGAGCTCCTGAGCTCAAACCCACCTGGGCTCTGGGCTTGCTTGCTAGCAGTTATTTCCTGCTTCTTTTGGCTGGAGGGCTTCATAGAGAGAGAGGCAGCAGGACCTTCTGAATGTGGGTGACAGTGTCTTCACAGCAGCAGAACCTGAAATGCCTACAGCTCCTCTAGAATAATAAATTGCTTTCAAGAAGCTCAGTCCTAATGATGCAAATGGAGCAGAAGAGTGACCCGACCTGCTTGTTTTGGCCCGGAAGATGTGTTTGAATGAGCAGCAAGCAGTAGTTTTACAAAAGGTCATTGGTGCAGAATCCTAGCAGGAGTCTAGAAGGTGAAACCGTGCTGCTGCTTGGCTGCTTCTCTCACCGTGTGTAGAACCTGGGTATTTTTAGTCACTTTTTTGATAAGACACAAGCTGCTATTGCAGTGTGTAGCTGGCTGTTCACAATTGTCCATGCATTCATGCCATGTGAGTGTCATCTCATGCTCTGGAACTGCTTGTGGTTTGTTTTCTCACCCAGATTTTTGGGTTCCTGGCTACGATCCTGTGTGTTTTGAGCATGTGGTCATCCTACAAGGTTTCGTGCATCACGCAGTCAACAAGTGAGTATCAGGCTTTGTGCTCGCGTCTGTCTGGGAAGAGCTATCAATGTGCTGCTCCTTGTCACTCAGAATGACTCACAAAGCAGTACTTGTGTACTTCCTGTCAGCACAGACCTGTGCTAGCTGCTGACGGCTGATGACAACTAACTACAGGAGAGATTTGCTTTCTTGTAGCCGAGCAGTGAACATACCAGAGCCTTCTCTTCTTCCTCCCTTGCCCCTACCAAAAGGTTTCCTGTAGGTTCCCTAATCAAGTAGATGAATTGGTTTGTGCCAACACTAGAGATCCTGTCATCCTTTTCAAAGGTGCATCTGTGTGACTCCTCCATCTCTGCAGACATCAGCCTTACAAGATAAGTTACCAAAGAGGACCGTCCACCACTGAGGGGAGAGTGCAGCTGTTCTGTTACTGGCCTGGACCGCCAGCCACAGCTGGAGATCTACTGGAATGCCTGCGCAAAGCAAAGCTGTGAACCAGACATAGTGTTTTGCCACACCCCCCCTCGAAGAAGTAATGGAGAGTGAGAATAATGAAGAACCTGCTCTTAGAAGCTGGGATGTGGCCTTTTTCCAGTTATCTGCAATAAGTGGATTTAACACTCATTTGGAGACTCATTTGGCTCTTTCAGAGGGATGGAAAAGTTGCCTCCAATTCCCTCAATCTGTTTACAGAAGGAAAATCTTGCAAATTTCTGCCTGATTTTTAAGGGTTGGTTTAACTAAGCAACTGTTTGTAAACAGTTTGTACCTGGATAAGCTGACCCCAGTCTTCACCTATTTCTGTTGGAACTGTGGACTAATATCAGCTCAGCCAGCATTAAAAACCATGAACTACAGTGTGGATGCACCAGCTCCTCCTGGCCCCCACAGTGCCTGATGGGATTGGGATTTTTTCTCCATGAGTTTTTACAATCAGGTTATTAACAATCACAGATTATTTAAAGCTTCCCTCTGCCAAATACAGGAAAATACAGACCCTTGTGTTTCATGTTTGTGGGGTGGTGTTTTCCTTTCCATAAACATTCCTTTGTGAAGTGGGTGCCAGGCAGACCTGTCCTGTAGAAGTTTCTGTGCCTTTTCTATCAGTTATTCTCTGTGGAGACCAGCAGTCCTTGTGGAAAGCCCATTGTGCATGGAGCACCCTGCTGCTTTCTCATTCTTACATGAGGCGTGTTCCATCCGCTGCTTCCGCTGTGAAGTAGAACTCGTAGGTTGGTCTCTTCTGTTGGACAACTGCACAAGGGGCAGCAAGTTTCTGCACAAAGTAGGGTTTACAGAGCGAACTGTGTCCAGTGTGGAGAGGCAGAGTTCTGTCTGTCTGAAGTTCTGCGTCAGTGCTGCCAGCACTGCTGCCAGTTTATTGTCTCTCTCATCCTTGTGTGTGTGTTTGTACCTTGATCTCCTTTGCTGTTTGACAGGAGAAACTGGCCAATTGCACAAGTGTCAGAAATGTTGCTGAAGTGAATGAAAACAATTGAGCAGTAACCTGGAAGGTAGAACGCCCCACTCCTCACAGAGCACAGGTTCTGTGATTCTTCTTGCTGCTCCTTTCCATCAGTGCCCTGCTTACAGAAACACAGGGCAGACCTGTTGTTTCTGGCTGAAGGTAGACGTGTTTGCTCCAATATAAACTGCTGTGACAGCAGTGCAGATAACTATTCCAGAAAAGCTCTGTAACATAGAGCTATAAAGTTATTAGGTCCACACTGACCATTTGTGATTTCTTCACAATGTCCAGCTTTGTCCTGGCATCTTCAGATGAGGCTCTCTGTCTGCTCAGAGGTGGGTCAGTGGCTGCACTGAGCAACCTCTCCTGCTTTGGAGAACAGACACCTTTCTCAGCTAGAAAACCACTGTCAGCAGAGGCAGTGACAGTTGAGGCTTCCTTCCCCTGCAGGCACAGGGCTGCACTGTGCACTGGGAGAGGAAATACCTGCAGAAGGTGTTGCACGTGCGCACACATGTACACACACAGAGGTGTTTTTTGCTCGAGTACCAGTTCTCCTGCGCACACTGACTATAGTTTTTGGAACCCACGAGTTTGGGCTGCCGTGGCAGATGCTCACTGATACAGCTGGTGCCGTTCTGTGAACAGGCAGATCATGGTCTCAGTCCCTGGTCCCAGGGTTTGCTCAACCCCACTATGTGGAAGGGAAGCTTGCTCTAGTGCTTGGCATTGTCCTCTCGTGGAGAAGGATTATTACTATGTTCCTGTGAGAAACAGCAGCAGCTGGAAATGAGGAAAAGCAGTTGGCTGCTCCTTCCTGTGTCTGTCCTGGAGGTCACTGACCACCCACAGCTGGCTACTCCAGAGTTTCTGTTCTGCCTGTCCCTGAGCCCAGAGTCCATCAGCCTCAGCTGGTCCCCTGGGTCATCACTCTGGTTTCTCATGGATGTTGTAGTAAGTAGGTGCCACTGGTTATTCCTGGGGCTCAACCAGCACAGAGGGGTCCCACCAGCCAGGACCTTGCATTAAAAAAACAACAACAAAACCCCCACTTCAGATTGTTCCTTCAAACCAGGAGCACAGAACGATGCTACTTCCTGTGGGTTGGCTCTGGAAGGACTGTGCAGCGACACAGAATCACAGCAGCAGAAATAAGAACCGCTCCAGTCACTGATGTTTTTATTTAAGTATTACAAAATCTTTTAGAAAGGTCTGAAGCTCATGAGAGGTCACTGCGTTGACAGCGGCAAAAGCTGAGAACAGGGAAAGCGTCTGTCACTGGGACAGGCGGCAGCAGCAGGCTCCTCAGAACACCACGACACCATCACTGACCTCAGGATCCAGACATGCGTGTGATGAGCAATGCACAGACAAGTGGTGAGCAGGAACAGCCACCAGGTGTTGCCTACCCACAGTGCACCGACAGCTCACTGTAGTTTGCTTTCTCCACAAATAAAAAGGGAACCACTCCGGAAAGTTTCCTCTATTTATTCAGGGGCTGACTTTCAGTGGTGCTTGGAGCGCAGCCCGGCTTTTCAGAGCACCCAGCACTGCTCTGTTTCCAACTGCGGAAATGCTCTAGAATAACTTCAGCTAAAAATGCACCACCGGCAAGGAATCCAAACACCTGTGAAGCGAGAGGAACAAGGAACAGTTCATTGTCCAGAGGGAAGCACTGACAGTACCCTTGCGCTGCCTGCAGAGGTTTGCTGGGCTCCCCACAGGTGTTGTTCACTCAGGTCTATTACAGATTGCCTTCCGTTGGTAGCCTGGTTTAAGTTACAAGCTGTAGCTCCAGTGTATTTAGTACCAAAGTTCCTACAGCCCTCCTGCTCTTAATCCAGTGTGAGCCTGACAGCCTGCTCTGAACAGCCCCGGAAAGCACAGTCCTCCTCTGGTATGAGGCTGTTGTTAGAGCAGCACGGTGGTGGTGGGAGAGCAGGGGATTTGTGCAAGAGATGGCTGCTGATCAGAGGGTGTTAGTGAGGCAGAGTGACACACAGAAGGAGAAGGGAGGTGAGACCTGTGGAGCCATCCAGAGCAGGGTGAAGTGACACTTCATTGACATCCCATTGTTGGTTATGACGACAGGGGTCAGGAGACAGCTGTTCTTAGGACCCTCTTTCAAACCAGGAGAGAAACAGTTATTACTGCAGTGTCTACCTACACTTCACACAACTGGTGTGTCCCAAGGACCCCCCGTGCTGCTGTGGCTGCCATCACAACGCTGCTTGTTCTTGCCAATCCAGAAAAGAAACTGAAAGAATTTGTATTTCATTCTTTTCCAATTCTTGTTTAATTTCAATTCTGACTTGATTGCAACCATCATTTTATCATTGATTGTGTTTCAGACTATTAGGGATGAATCACAGCTGGTGACCGTGTGCCTCTGGTACCTCCTGCTACTTGCAGAACAGAACGCCTTTGTTCACGTCTATAGCTCATTTTTCCTATTCCAGATCAAACCGAAATTGCATCTTTAACCTCGCACATTCACATTTCCAAGGTTATTCAAAAGAACTACCAGATGAGTGAGGAATTACGCCCAAGGCATCCCAAAGCCTCCTCAGTGCCTTTCCCCGAGCCTCTCCGGTTGTTTAGGAGATGCACACCCTGCTGCTTCTTGTATTTCTGTCACTGAGGAAACTGCTGCTCCTCCTGCGGCCTCTGCACATCGGCTCCACAGCAGCTGGCAAGGGACACGGTTCCTTGCCGACCCTGCAAGGGTGGGGCGCCGCAGAAGGACAGCCGACGGAAAAAGAAGCAGTTGAGAGGTAGGAAATCAGGAAACTGGGGAAGCTGAGAGGCAGCAGCACCAGAACCCTTACAAACTGCAGGGACCAACAGAGCCGAGGCAGGGAACCTGAGGAACCCAGAAGCAAGCTGCAGACGCTGGGGAGCCATTAGGGTTAGTCCTGAGGAACGCCTGCTCTGTGGTAAGCTTCTGAAGTTCTGGATTTCCTGTTCTCTGCCCAATTCCTTCCTACAAGCAGAAGTTCAGAGGCAGAGAAACAACAGACAACAACAAAGTCAAACATGCCACTTTCAGCCTCACCCAGGCACTTGTTTCAGCAGCTGACCCAGAGCTGGTGGCAGCCAGCACCACAGACGCCAACAGGAAACAGACACCTATGGCTGCCATGGCCCAGAAGTTCTGTAAGTATAAAAAAATGAGTGTTAGGAACGGGCATCACAGCAGCAGCCGAGTGAATCTGCTAGGTGGGTTTTGCTTTGGCATTGGGATGCTAATGGATGCTGCAGAAAACAGACTTTACAGCTGCACCCCAAACAACAGTCAACGTCATCAGCTCTGTAAAACAACCCACCGTGGTCTTGTCTTCTCTCAGTAAGGGGCTGGGCAGCCTGTTCCACGGCTCTGTCACCCTCATCATAAGAAGCTGGACACAGCACTCCAGAGGAGGCCTTGCCAGGGCAGAGTAGAGGGGGAGAATAACCTCTCCTAACCCGCTGGCCACATTTTAAATGCATCTCAGGGTGCCATTTGCCTTCTAGACCACAAGGGCACAGTGGTGGCTCGTGCTCTGCCAAGACTCCTGGTGTTCCTCCCCAGAGCTGCTCTCCAGCAGGCCAGTCCCCAGCCTGTACTGATGCACAGAATTGTTCCTCCCCAGTAGTCTCTGCACTTTTGCCCTTCTTGAATTTAATTGGATTTCTCCCCTACCAGCTCTCCAGCCTGTCCAGGCCATGCTAGATGGCAGCACAGCTTGATACCATTGGCAAACTGAGGGCAGCCTGTTCATCCTGGTAACTGACAAATGCACTGAATAGGGCTGGTCCAGGACTGACCCCTGGAGACCACCACTAGCCACAGGCCTCCAACAGGAGTGCCCTACTGAGCACAACTCTCTGAACTCTGTCCTTTAGCCAGTTCACTGCCCAGTCATCCAACCGACGCTTCTAAGGGCTGGCTGTGAGGATGCTGTGGGAGTGTGTCAAAAGCCCTGGGGAAGTCGAGGCAAGACTGTAATCTGCCTGTTTACCCCATTTTCTTACTGTGTGTAACCCACCCTCTTGTTGGTACCAACTGCAGTGACTACAGTCTTTGTATTTCAGAGGGCATGGCAGTGGCAGAAAGCCGATCAGTAAGTCAGCAAGGACACTGCAGTCTTGGTGAGAGTCCCTTTCCTTTCTGTCCTCAGAGCAAACACCAGGGTTTTTGCCCGAAGGTAAGGGAGTGCAGTCAGAGCTCTGAACTTCATTTACTCACAGGTTCTGCATTTCCCAGATGTTTTTCATAGGCTGGCAGCACGGCTGGCCTGAGCTTAAATTGGATTGGGAAAGAGGTTATCACAGGATCAGAACATTAGGAGTTGGAAGGGACATTGAAAGATCATCCAGTCCAATCCCCCTGCCACAGCAGGAGCCCCTGGATCCAGTCACACAGGAACAGGTCCAGATGGGTTTGAAATGTCTCCAGAGTTACATGTAAGTGGTTATGGAGCCTCCAGTTCTGGAGACACTACAAACCCCTCCAGATGTGTTACCTCCGCAACCCAGGAGACCCTGCTCTAGCAGGGAGATGGGGCTAGATGATCGTCAGAGGTCCCCTCCAACCCCTACAGTTCTGTGAAGCTGTGATCCTGCTGGCAGCAAACTGTTCTGGGTGTGCACAGCCATGTGGCAACTACAGAGGAGCAGCAGTCTACTTGCAAGACCTT
The DNA here is from genome assembly GCA_013400115.1 of Rhinopomastus cyanomelas. Lineage (NCBI taxonomy): Eukaryota > Metazoa > Chordata > Aves > Bucerotiformes > Rhinopomastidae > Rhinopomastus > Rhinopomastus cyanomelas. Next base: position 1,166,678 of record VXBP01008420.1, on the reverse strand, counting down.
CACAGAAGTCACAGAATCCTGCAGGTAACATGAACCTTTGGAACAACTTTCAGTATCAAAGGGCTCTCAAGTGTGACTCCATTTCCTAACTACAAGCGACTTTAATCTACTCTGTATGTAGAGAAGAGCGATCCCGCTCAGCCCTTGAACTCCACAGGAGTCTCTACTCACTACAAGAAATAGCCTGTTTGAAACAGAAGCGTGCTCACCGCTCTCTGTACTTTGTCCTCCCCAAGTGTCTCGTAGGCGTCAGTGCAAAACACAAACAGGACTAGGAGGCTCAGGAGAAAGGCGCTGCAGCTTTTGAATTCGAAGAAGTACAGGCCCCCGCACCTTATACAGCCCTCCACGACTTCTTCACAGATGACGGCCAGAAGAGACAGAGCCTGCAAACAAACAACAGGCTGCAAAATAAAATCTCTGAGCAGAAGTAATTCTGTTCTACCTCGCAGCAGGACAGCGTCACATTTATCTACCTAGAGCACTCCTGGGGGCAAGTTTTAAACACTTGGAAAACACCACTTCTGGCAGCTGTACCATTTTTTATTTCTGGCTGAGGGTTCTGGTTGTGTGTGAGACAAGGTTTAAAAAGCTAACATCCTCTTTTCTGCATCAGTAAAGCGTTCACAGAGAGAGTTGGAAATCACCTACAACTCCCGTCAGCATGAGACATCTGACTAACAACCTGCTTTGCCAGCCAGAAAATGTCCCCGACCCACTCTTAGTCCCTCTCTGTCAAGGCTTAGTAATAGTGATGCTCCTCATGTCCCGGCACATTCTGGAAAAGCCCCTCTCTGGGTGCAGAACAGATGGACTGGATTAGGCACTCAGGTGCTGACTGAGTTAACAAAGAAATTACATGTTGGAGAGACCAAGCAGAACATAACGCAAGTTCTTGTATCTCCTGGCAGGCACAGGGCTGCCCAGCACGGCAGGATGCTCTGTGATGTCTCACATCGGGTGCCACCGTGGTTCTGGGGCAGTTTCCTATCGCGAACCACGTGAGGAACACACATCCCTGCTTCAGCACCATCGGTGCCAACTGAGACACTGACAGATGGGCTGCAGGGGTGGCAGAAGTGGAAGGTCCAGGTCTAAGGACCCAGCAACCCCTTCCCAATTCTACTGCCCGACCCCAAAGCTGACACTGGAGGTTTCTACTTGCTGCTTTCACCCAGCTGGCTCCCGGGAGAAAAGATTCAGCTGTGCAGGTGGCTGCCCTCTGATTTGCAACCACAACACGAGGAGACACCTGAACCCACTCGGCCGCAGAACCGAGCCCTAGCCGCGTGCAACAGTCGGGAAGCGGCTGCTGCTTCTGTAGCTGGAAGGTGACAGAGGAACAAGCACAATGGGAACCCGAACAGAGGAGGGTGACTCTGCCGGCTCCCAGCCGGTGCAGGTCTGCGGCGCTTCAGTGACGGACGGCAAAGCCCGGCTGCGCCCCAGGGATTTCTGGCGGAGCACAGCCCGTCCTCGACAGCAGCTCTGCGTCCCTGGGAGCCTGCGCAGGGCCGTGGCTGCCCGGCCATGGGCTTCCAGCGGAAAGGTTAACGCTCGAGCGGCAGAGGGTCGCCCCACAGGCCGAGGGAACCACGAAGCCCTCATCTCTGTCCCAGCGGCCGCGCTCCCCGCAGGCAGGGGCATCGGTGAAGCCCACGACCGACAGGCGAGGCCAGGTAAGGCCATGAGCAGCCCCGGCCGGAGGGGCGACAGCCCTCGGCCAACCCCACCCAGTTGCAGACCCCCTTCCCGGGCGCGACCCTCTGCGGGAGACTCTGACTCTCCGCCCCGTCCGGCCGAGGCCGTTGGGCCGGGGGCTGTTCGCTCCACCCAGGGCCCGGTCCGTCCCAGCCACGGAGCCGGCGAGACACGGGCACCGCCTGCGGGGTACTGCGAGCCGGTGGTCGGTCGCTTAGAGCCCCCACCCCAGCCGCCCTGGCCCCGCGCTGCGTTGGGCCCCCGGGCCGGGCCGGGCCGGGGAGGGGCGGGACTCACCGCCTGCAGTGCCTTGGCCGGCAGCCGCCACCCGCGCAGGTGCCGCAGGCTGCAGCCCAGGGGCTGGCGGGGCGCGTTCCCCTGCGGCTCGGTGGTCTCGTTGTAGACGGCTCCGTTCTCCATGGCCGCCACCAGACGAAAGCGAAAACAAAAGGGCGGTGGCGGCCGAAGGGGCGGGGAAGGGGAAGGGAAGACGGCCGCGTCCTGCCAGGCCCGGCGCTGCAGCCCCGACGGCCGTCGGTCCCGACGGTCGGCAGCGGGTCGGTGTCGGACGGGGCCCCCCGGGTGCGGGGCTGTGCTCTGGTTTGCAGGGTGGGGTTCTTGAGGCTGCACGGGATCATCTACTGCTGTCACACGTGATTCTGATACCAGCAGGAGTTTTGAAGGCAGATCTTGCCCTGGTCGCGGGCCTGTAGCCAGCGACTGCAAATGGCTGGAGCCCCTCTCCTGTGGAGACAGAATGTGAGCGTTGGGGTTGTTCAGCCTGAAGAGGAGAGGGTTCCAGGGGAACCTTACAGTGATCCTTCTAATCCCTGACTGGGGCTGTCAGAAGGCTGTTCCCAAGGGCAGGGAACCTTAGGAGGAAAGGTAATAGTTTGAAGGTGGAAAAGGATCGATGTAGTCTGGATGATAGGAACAAGTTGTTCAATCTGAGGATAGTGGGTCACTGTGTTGCCTAGAGGGATCTTGAGGTGTCCCTCCCAACCCAGTACATTCTGTGAGTAATGTTTATATCATCAGTGATCCATTTATACAACTGTTACGGTCCCCCACAGTCAGGTTCAGATCCTCTCCTTTAAATTCAGTCAAATACAAGCTATGGATAGAAGAGATGGTTTAGCGTTAATGTTTGCTTGAGGAACAGACACTGCCTCTCTTTCCATCTGCACAGCGAAGTGCAAGTAGGTGTGCTGGTGACTCATGAGTTAGGGGCCATCTACATCTGGTAGGGGCCCCCATTAACTGGGCAGACTGTACAAAAACTCGCCCTGCGAGAGGTTGAGGTTCACAGTGGAGACAGAGGAGTCCTGTAAAAATTCACTGAAATAAAGGAGGCGTCCACTAGAAACACATTCCTGTGGGGTCTCAGGCTGCTGGAGGGTGCACCCTCACTTTGTACCAATTCTCTGACTCTGTTTCATCCCCTCTCTGCCGCTGGCTGACGTACTGAGGGGGTGCAGCTCAGCCTTAGCACAGCCCTCTTTCCATCACGCATCGCCCCCCAGGGCAGAGAAGTTAATGTTCACACCTCTGCTGCGCCTGTGCACTGAAATGTTTGCAACTTTACTGAAGCAACTTGTGCTTCCAGTCCAGCTACCGATGGCTCTGTAACTGGCCTCAACAAGCTGTTGTCTGACTTCCAGTTGTCTGCCAGACCCCTGATCCCTTCCAAACCACCTGGCCAGTCCTTAGGACCTCTCAGTGTCTCCGACACACTTTGTCTTACGTTGGTACATGATAAGTTAAGATGACATGACAGAGGCCGGCGTTGCTCTTCTGAAGGACGTTCCTTTTGTGTTTGGTTTCTTGCTTGACCTCAAAACTGGCTAAGTGGCTCCAAACCACAGTGTGACTCAGCTGTGCTGAGAGAGAGAGGGAGAAAGACAGGACTTGACAGAAGCAACCACCAGTGTGTTTAAGGGCTCTGGTAGTGTTTAAGACTGTTTGCAGTTACTGGCCTTTGACTCTTTACCACTGTTGTAACGCAGCCCTGCTGGATCATCAGCACAGACATTAGTGCTGGAGACAAGCCTGGTGAGGAGAGACTGCTTTCCAGAGTCATGGAAACGCCACAAGCCTAGGGAAGACACAAAGCAGCCCCTTTACTGCTGTCTCTAAGGGCTGTTTTTTCCTGTCCAGGCCTTCTTCCAGGATGCACCTGCTAACAATGCGCGAGCCGTACGGGCCCCATTTCTTCAGACCACGTATTTGTAAAGGAAGTGCAGGAAAGGTCAAACAAGATCAGAGCTACAAGGACTGTAAGAGCATGTGACAGAGCAGGAGTGACAGCTGGACAACACCCCAAGTGTTCTGCTGAAACACATCAGCGCTGCTGTTCACACAAACCGCGGGTGTTTGCCTCCCTTTACTTCAGCACTGCCTCTCAAGTGCAGCGCTTCTCTTTTGCAGAGGGAATGGAAATCAAGATGATGGTTATGAGAAGCAACAAACCGGTTTAATGCAACTACCTACCTGGCTGGATGTAAGAGAAATTCTGCTCCAGGGGCACACCTAGCAGTGATCTTCTGTCTATGTGTCACCACTGACAGTGTTTTCCTACCGCCATCAGACACTTCTGGAAGGACCTGACCAGAGGTAAAGGCAGGACACTGTGGCAGATAAACAGACCTGGAGTTAGATCCTGAGCTACAGGAACATCTCTGGTCAGCCAGGCACAGAGTAGGAGATCACTGGGAGCAGATTAGTAATGAGTGACCTAGTTTTTGCCCTCATTACTTCCTCTGTGAAGGCACCCACCATAGTGATGGTGCCCCCAAAGCAACACCAAGGACATTGAGAAAGCCACCTCGTTAGGGAAGGTGAGAGGGCACCCAGCGCTCTGATAGTGACCACTCCTTGCCACTGATTAAACCATTCAGGACAAAAGTGTGACAGGTGCTCCGTGAAGCAGCTCAATGAACATCCACCACAGGAAGAAGGTCAGTACAGGCCAGGGCTGCATCCCTGTGTTAATGAAGCAACACCCTGGTGGCGATTTGGCATCAGCTGTATGCCGAGGTGCAGTACTGCACTAGAGCCTGTCTCACACTCACAGTGGCAGCAGGGCTCCAATGGCCTCACAAACAAGTGCTCTCCTTTCCCCCCCTTCATAAAGGTGGTTATGAAAAGTTTTGGTTTTCTTATTGGAGAGTGAGGAAGAAGGAAGCAGAGGACGAGGAACACAGCTTGAAATCCTTGCACTACTGAGGTGTCTGCCTTGGTTTCGCATGACAGGTGGTGGGGTTTATCACCCGTGCAGTGTGAGGAGTTCCATGCAGACAGCCTGCCAGAGGCACAGCTCTCCCCCTGCACTCAAGCGTATTTCAGATGTTTCCTCAAGAAGTTTGCTTGCAGAGTCTAGAGAAGTGTTCTGATGTCAGGCCTGCCCTGCATCCATGACTGGAAGCTTCGTTTCTTTAAGATATAATTCATTCTACACAGCTGTCCACCAGCAGGTCATGTGTTAGGCGCCCACCTTCGCCAAGTCACTACCGCAAGCAACCTTTCACGGCCTCCAGTCTGAACAACTGAACACACTGAAGACACTCTGCTGAGAGCCTCTCATCCACAGTTCAATACCCACAGTCAGTCTTACCAAGTACATTAACTCCAGGGGGTTCAGTGTGCAACGAGACGCACTCAATTCTTAGATAAACTTAGGTACTTTGAAAATACGGAGGCAGTTCACAAGATCCACTACAGCCGCAGGAATTGGAGGTGAGACCCGCCATGCTCCGAATTAGCAGGATTTACCCCTTCTCCTCAGTTTCAGACAGTCTCTACACAAATTCATACAAGTGCTATCAATTTAAAAGAAACCTAGAAAACACAAATGAAGGAAGAAACCTGCTGGCCATTACACAATCAGAACATGCTTCTCATGTGGCTGTCAATGAAGTGACCAGGCTTTACACAGAACAGCAGAGCGATGTCAAGCATCTCTCCTCTGAGAGCTGGAGTGAAGCCCTAACCTGTCAGACACACAAGTAACCAGAGTCACCTTTCACGTGCTACATGTTTTAAGACGCTTTACACCCCATTCTGCAAACAAGATGACAATGGCTTCAACGAGCGGTAGTTAAATTTGAATGCAGAGAAGACTTTATTAACTTATTACAGTTTTGATGACCGATTTTATACCAGAACTAATGTGGGAGACATAGCAGGGGTCTTAAGGCTGAGCCATAGATATAGACAAACCTGGATGCTGCTAACCTGTACACGTCACCTTTGCTGCGTCTTTACACACACGTCATTCAGTGTCTGAAATCAATCTGAGAGGAACAAAAAACCCTGCCCACTGATTTATTCTTCTGTGTTTAATGGACCTTTGTGTGTTTTTTTTAATGCAGTGGAGATCATACACCATAAACTCCAAAGGAAGTGCTCAGTAGAATTTGAATTCTCTAATACAGCCCAGTGCACCTCATTTTGTCTTTCAAACTCAGTAGCTGCTTCCTCCTGTTGAGGTTAATCCATTTACAACAGCATTACACGTGATTAACAGGCTGGGAAATCAGTAAGTTAAGTGTCTGCCGCTTGGGTCAGTTCTCCTGCTCTAAACAGCCACTATCAACCAAGGGAACACTGGCAATATTACAGAATGACACTGATGTTTCAGCAGAACCCAGAACAAGATGCACTACTCCTGCAGTGTGAGCAGCACCCCCACAGGACGTGAGAACCACCTCCCATCTGAACAACTCCCTTTGTGAGGTTGGGCAACACATGTGACAGACAGACAGACATCAGCTGTTTGTGTCCTAAAAGGTTTCAGTTCTTTAGTTCCAGTCACTGAAGGAAGAGGCAGAGGCAAGTTTGGATTATCCCAGAAAATTCAACAATTGGTTTTATTTGGCGTCTTAAGAGGCTTCACCTTCTGTGGGAGATGTGGGTGTCGTAGGAGAGACCACTTCAGGTTTGCGCGAGATTCGGTCCAACTCGGCCTGCACATCTGTTAGCACTGGCTTCTGACCTACAAGAGAAGGGTATCGCTTCATCACGTGAGGGGTTTTGCTCCGTCGCTTTATCAGACGAGCCTGGGAAAACCTACAGCACATTTCATCCTCAAACCAGACAGCTCCTAAGCACTTTAGTCACAGAAGAGAGGCACTGAGGCCAAAATGCAAGAAAGACATAAAGGAAACGGTACAAACGCAGTCGCACACCTCTGTATTTCCAATTCCTCCAAAGCCCTTCCATAGTTACACACTAATTGCTCATATACTGACGATTAAAGCATGAAACCCAGACCAGCACCAAGACTAGGAGCTATGAACACTTCCACACCATTTTCTGCATCCTCTGTAGTTTAAATCATTGTGACCGTAAATGGGGGTTTCACCACAGTCAGCTGAACTTGGTCCTACAGACTTGGGCAGCATAAACCTGGCAACGCTCAGGGGTGCACACAGACCTGCAGATGGCAAATCCCCTTCCTCACACACACAAACCTCAACTGCACAAACGTTGGTGCAGTCACTCCTAGGCCTGATCCAAGCTTGAAACGCTCCTTTCCTCCCACCGCTTTAATTTCAACTTTCACCCTCCAGTTCAGGCTTCTATCCTGCCACCCCAAGACAACAACGTGGAAAGAAGCAGCACAGAACACTAGAGTTTAACGCCAGGACAAGCGTGCCCAGCATCTCAGGCTGCAAAGGAACACTGACGCCCGAGCAGCTTCAGCAGTGTCCCAGCCTGCCTCCTGTAGAGGCAGATTAACAACAACTACCCACAAAGCTCATCTGTGCCAGAGGTGCAAGGCTGCTCTGATGCCACATAACAAAAGCTGGCTGGTGCTGTATCTGAATCCAAGCAACTAATATTCCAACTAGTCAGGGCAGAAATGGCCGCCAGCTGCTGAGGGGAGAAGGAATTATCAAACCCCAAACCACTGTCTTGACAGCCAATACTCAGCTTTGACTAGCGAATGACTAAGCAAGACAGCAGGTACTGGGGAAGGTGTCAGGGCTATGGCTGATCCGAGTGTCTGTGTAGTTATAGTCACTTCTTGAAACCCAGTCCTTTGTGACATTACGCTAGCCACACTCTAACCTTCACTTGTTGCTCGTTAGGAAATGTCTTGGAACATTTTTACTCCCTTCTGATTTACTTCTGTTCTTGAACTTTCTGCCACTGAACGTGGTCCTTTCCTGGAGCAGCTGCCTCCATCTGTCTGGCACCACCTCAACCTGCTGCCAGCCACCCTCCACAGTACTACTCAGTGGGTGCTCTCTGCCACCTCACAGTCCATCAGCTGATTTGTTTGAACAACCTCCACACATTGCTCAAACCAGCACTCTGGCTGATGGGGAAGGACCTGTCACTGTTGCTCTGCTGTCTGAGCTCTGCAGTTTAAGAAAAAGGGAATCGTGGACTTGTGAAGGATCTTCAGGGTCAGCCTCCAAAACCACGCTGGTGGGAAGCAGCATCCTCACCTCAGTGCAACACTGCGAACCTCTGGGGAGGTGTCTGCACAGCTATGTACACAAGTAACACAGAAACGTTTGAATCTGGAATACGACAAGTGACACAGCAGGAGCTGCTTTACTGAGCCGCAAAGGGAAAAACTACAGCTGCTGAGGACACTGTGTTTCAACAGCCATGTCCACAGTTTGCTCTGACCCTCTGGGAGCCATAGAAAGGAAACACTGAACTGCTTGTGAAAAGCAAACCCCACATCCAGTAAAGCACCAGGTCCAATACCACAGCAGACACGCTTCAGATACCCGCATCAAGGACATGACCCGCAGCCCACAGCCCAGACTGAGCTGGTCTCTTACCATTCATCATACCTGGCTTTTTTGTTGATGGAGGTAAGTTGCTGCCAGCACCTCCAGTGCCACCTCCTCCTGGGCTGCCACCAACACCACCAGGGCCACCCGGGGAACCGGTTTTCTTGCTCAAGAGACTATTGAAGAAGTTGGCCAGGACTCCTTCACTAGTAGCTCCAGCTATAAAGGGAGGGAGGAAAAGCCCCACACAGCCACAAAGAGAAAGCAGAACAGATTTTCTCAGTTAATGGTGCTCTTGAGGAAACAGACAGTGTGTTCATCTAAACATGTCCGCTAAAGGAAATGGGCAAGTCAGCTGTTTCACTTCACTGACTGTGTTTGTGCCCTCGTTGGAAAAGGTACCTTTCATGTTTGGATCAATTTTTTTGGAGCCAGAAGGGATGGGTGTGACACTGGTGACGTTTGAGGTAACAGATCGATTTGGTGTCCTAGGAGATCCACCAGGAACTCTTGGAGATGCATCCTGTGCAAGAAGGAAAACATCCAGACCTGAGCACATTGTTATTCCAGATGCTGTTACATCACAGCCACTAGTATCTGTCACTTGTTTAGGGTTTGGGTTTGTTAAAACTCACACAGTCCCCCATGGAACTGAAACCACACAGGACTAGGTTTTGCTGGCTGTGTAGGAATTGTCTCAAAAATGTTAACTCAATTCCAACTAAAGCCCTACTGAGCTTTTCATCATATCCCAACGGAGAAACCTGAACACCCATCTGTCAGCAGTAGCGCCTCTGACCACAATGACAGTGGCTTGGATTAGATCAGAGAGAAACTGCACCAGACGTCTTGGAAAGACAACACATACCACTGATACTGTGGGAAGGACCAAACAGAGCCCCGAGGACAGCCTTACTCGTTACTTGCAGAGCAAAGCTCGCTTGGTGGAACTGCCGCAGGATAAAGCCCTGGAGAGCGGAGGGGCCAAAGAGTGGGGGTCAATATTAAAGGTCCAATGTGTCCCAACAAAGGCGAAGGCAGGCAAGAACGCCAGGAGGCCTGTGTGGATGCACATGTCTCTCCTGGTCATGCTCAGATGCAAAAAGGCAGCCTACAAGCAAGGACAGGTAGCCTGCAAGGAATCCTGAGAAGCTGTCTGAGTAGCAGGTATGAGGTCAGGGAAACTAAAGCTCAGATACTAAATCTGGCCAGCAACATCAGGGGGAACAAGAAAACTTCTACTGGTGCATCAGTGATAAACAGAAGGCTGGGGAAGATATGGGCCCTCTCTGGAAGGAAACAGGAGATCCAGTCACGAGCTACATGGAAAAGGCTGAAGTACGCAAAAACCTCTTTGCCTGACTGGCAAGGTCTAGATTGCAGAAGGCAAAGGCAGGGACAGGGATATGAAAGATCTACCTACTCCAAGTGAAGATCAGGTTTGAGACCCGACTAGCTGTGCAAACTGTCATCATTTCAGCCCAGTACAAGCACAGACTTTAAACACCAGGTCATTTTAAAAACAAGCAAACTACATTTGATATGCAATGAAAACAAGCAATCCTCTAGACACATCACAGCTAAGGACTTCCACACATCTTAAAATCGAGTTACTAACCACTGGCCTTCCTGCAGCTGTAGGTGGTTGTTTCGCCAGCTGTGTCTGCAAAAAACAAACCAACCCAGGTACTGTTAGATGTTACAGCAGCTAAGGACACAAACCCCGGTGGTACTGAGAATGTTGTCACATGAAACACTGTCTCCTTGTTTTGTAGGCAGAAAATTACCTGCTGCTTCATAAGAAACACCTGGTCATCTTCTGCTACGATTTCCTTCTCATGAACAAACTGAAATACAAAAACATTAACATCATTGTGACTGGAAGAGAGAAACAGATTTGGTTTTATACCTGGTGGTGAACACGACCAAGGCACTCAGCAGTGAGGTGAATGTGGAATTCTGTGCTGCCTGCAGAACACTGCTTTCACACCTGACAGTGCGCCTCACGATTCTATGTAAGCTAAATTAACTAGAAGTGAAACGCAAGTTGCAGTAACTCCTTTGTCTGGGCAGGCAGAAGCCTCTAGAAGCACTTGTGGAAAGGCCCGTTGACAACTTCAGTAATGCCTTCAGTAAAAGAGGAACGAATGAGTAGTTACAAGGCAGATTCAGGGGGTCTCAAGAGCAGTAAGAAACATTCAGAGACGCACACGTTCTGCAGCACTCTGCTAACACTCCTAACTTCTCAAGGCCCCACCTTGGTGCACCTCTTCCCCTGCGTCACATTAGACTGACACATGAACTGGACAGAGACATCTCTGTTCCCAGTCCTAGGCATCAAACCAACTATAAAGAGCAAAAACACAAAGTAGTTCTTCAGTGATCAGAAACCATTAAGAGCAAAATAAAAGCTGCAGGACAAACCACCTCGACTTACCTTTCTGACAGGTGGTTTGGTTATAATGTCTTCAAAACTGTCCTCTGCCTTTAGTGTCTGGAAGTTCTCATGCAATATCCCTATCTTCTTGTCATTATCCCAACCTGCAGGACTACATAAAACATTACTTAGCTTTAAGTTCTACTGTTACTTCAAGTGACTCGTGTATATCCTGAACTGCACAGCGCTGAAAGCTGGGAGAGCTGTCACAGCTCCCATGCTCTCGTGCCAGCTGATTAGAGACTGGCTCACCATCACAGAGAGGAGCAGAATATCTGGGTTTAACATTTCTTTTCAAGGTGGCAAGTGTTTGCAATCTCAATCCACTAACAGCTGCCAAAGTTCCACTCACGAGAACATTAACTGAAACCTCAGAAAAACATCAACAGAAAAGGTTCTAACTGCTGTTTGGCGGCAGCGCACCAGCACACACGCAGGCGCACACCCCCGCGCAGGTAGCTTACATGAACACAGCATCCTTTTCCACGACGACAGCTGAGACGTTGAAAGGAAACCCGTACAGCTTCTGCACGAGGTATTTATAGACTAAGTCAATGTTTTTGTTCTCCTTTACCGAAGTGTAAATAAGTGCTGCCCCATCTGAACACTCTTGTTAAGGAAAACTCAGCCTGGTGGCTACTAAGAGATTTGAGTGACTCTTCCTTTTTTATTAGTTTAGAGTTTAGCTGCTCTGTAGAATTCAGAGGGGAACAAAACAATAAAACAGGTCAAACAGCTTCCAAAAACCAAATGGCTTCTTTTTAAAAACAAGCTTTGTAGTATTTTGAATCTGTCTTTCTGCCCTTTGGTTTCGGTTAACTGCAGCTCTCTTCACTTCCTGAGCCCACGATACCAATGATTTACATTGGTTGAGAGCAACTTTGAGTCTGGGATTATAAAAATGCCCAGCCTCTCATTTATTTCTACATCAGGTAATCTGAACTCAGAACTTCTATGAAGGAATCTAATTCCCATTTGCTGAAGTTAGACTGGAATTCCAAGTTGTATGCGTTACCAGTCACACTGGTATTAGCAGTACATGGAACTGGTCACAGAGACTAACTTCACCTAACACACTGTAGTCTTACTCCACCCACAAAAAGTTATTACAGTCGCCCACAAGCCCCTTTAGAAAAACTAAATCTTGGAACCATCTTTTGAAGAAACGGCCATCTTTGCCCTCAGTCAGGGGCCTCTCAGACTTCTTTTTCCATCTGTTAACAGCTGGCCGCCAACAGTATTTAAGCCTCCTCTTACCACAGCACAAGTGCTGATGACACAGTTTAGGCACACTATGGTAGATCCCAGCATGTCTGGCGGATTTACCACCACCCAACAACATTTTATACACTTCTTTAAGGAAGAAGTTTAACAAAGCAGTTCAGGACAAACACTAGTGCTGTCACCGCTTCAGTGCCTTGTCTCTGCACCAACACAAGAGAAGGGCCTCAGCAATTCACACTTCCCTCCTTCCTTCTTTCCCACGTCACCTCACTGTGTGGAACTACTGAACACACGTGGGTCACAAAGAATAACGGGCCTTGCACGCAAGAGAAGCAACATCGCGTTTGAAAGAACGACCTTACTCCTTCAGCAGACTTGTCAGCTGGGATCTGCTGACTTGGCAGCTGACTCCTAAAAAGGGAAATGAAAGCAGGCAAAAAGAAATCATGGTAAAGGGGACCTGCAACTCTGTAAGAAACCAGCAAAGCAACCCCACCAAAAAAGCCCCAAGAAAACTAAAGCAAACACAACCAGAAAGAAGGTTTCACTTGGCATCAGGGGTAACTACAGCTGACTGCCAGCTACAGTGAAGGAGTCGCAAAAGACTTTGGTACAGGCGTGGGTAGTTACCAAAGGTGGTCACAGGCACAGCCATTTAACCGAGACACTGTCTGTATGATGCGTTAAAGGATACACCGCAAGCAAAACCGTCTGATGTGTGACTGAATGAAGTCAAAGTGCTCGTCTCTGTAGTCGTGCTCCTTTTCCAGAATGCCGATGGCATCGCACTGTCAAACAAACACCCAGTTAACAGACTGCTTGCAGTTACCTGTTGAAACAGCAGCATTGCTACGCACTCGGCACTCAACTGGGCGAAGGGAACAGAGCGGGGTGGGCGGGACAGAGCACAACACACACCAGCTAAGGCCATTTGGAAGCGTAACTGATGCATTTTTGCTCTGTTAATGATGCACGTTGCTGTGTGCGTGTGCTGAGGCCAGCACTGAACAGGGAGTTACAGCCACTGCCGCTTTTCACTTGCTCCCACACCCTGCCTCCTGTGCAGTGACTCCCACCTCTCTGCTGGAGACTGATCCACTGAACGACACCATGTGTTCACACACTGGCATTGCAGGGTTTGATTCAGTTATTAACTAGCCCTTTGCACAGGGAAGCAACAGCAAGAAACGTGGAGGCAGAAAGAAAAAAGATGGGGGGGGAGAGAAGAGAGGAACAACAGAGTCAGCAGGGGAAAAACAAGGTGCTTTTCAAATTGAAGCAGCCTTGCAGTGAGGAACAGCATTCTCATAAACAGGTGTGTTACTTCACTGCAGGCCAGCAGGACGCCTAATGCCAATGGGAACTGAAGCAACCAAACCCCAGCCATGAGAGAAGCACACAATCTTTTTCTTTAAACTAAGGTGATGGTTACACATCTAATAGAATCAGAAACACCCAAGGGAACTGAGGAAAGTTCATACAGCAGCACACATTCCAAACTAGAACCCTAAAACACAGGACCCTGCAGAAGAAGATCAGAAATACTTGTAAAAATGTCCAGAGTGTTACTTGCAGGATAAGGATGGCTCTGGAAATCGGGGAATTCCAGTTCCTCACTGATCAGCTAAATTCTTTGAGAAAAACCAAGCTGGGGTGTTCCTCAGTTCCGTGAAAATGGGTAGAGCTAAAGGGCAGACTAATCCCCAAAGAGCATGCAGCAATGTCTTAGAGGACATAACCAACCTTCAACGTGAAACACTCAGAAGTCATTTTTATACAAGCAGTTCAGAGTTACTTCAGAACAAAGTGCCTCCCACCCGACATTGACAGCCTTGCTTAAAGAAAATACGCAAAGAATCCTAAAACGTGAAACAAACCTTTGTACAAACTACTACTACTGGAATGCCTAAGTTACATGTGAGTGTGTCTGCACCCAGGGGTAAAATCACAGTGTCATCTTTGTCTTCCTGTAATGAAGTACTTCTTCTCTGTGGAGAAGCTGGGAAATCCTCGCCTGGTTCTACATACTCCTGGAAGTCTCTTACCACTGAAAGCAGAAAAAGCGATATTAAAAGATCAGCTACTTTATCATTTCAACACCAATTTGCAGTGCCATTGCTCTCTAGCACAGGTGATTACAGTACTTCTGCTGCTTTACGCTGAAAACACTGGCCATGCACTGGATGCCGCTTGCTTGCTCTGTGCAGCAGTAGGTCTGAGATCTGCTTCATCAGCCGCAGGACAGCCATCATCACTTAAACCTTAAACTTAAAACTGTGTGAGGGCAGTACCAACCCATTTGCAGTCTATCATTGCGGAGCCACTAAGCAGTTGCTAGTCACCATCACTGCTTGCTGTGTTTCCTAAAGGCCACCAATTCCTTGCACTCTTCTTGGCAAAAGTAACGCAGGTTGTTAGAATGAACTGAATTCAGCCTTATGTGCAGTGCATAACTGCTGCTGTAGGCAGATTCCACCTAAAACCCCTCTGTCCACAACTTCCGTCTCTCTCTGTGTACTGAATCAACAATAGCAATCAGCAAAAATTATGCAAACATTGGTTATTTAGTAGATTTGTAAGTAGGTAATAGCCTATTGAATGTTTTGTGTGCTTTTATAAGCATGAAATAGGTACTACTCCAAAAGTTAGGAAGGAAGGTCAGTCACAATATAACAAGAAAGAAGCAAACAGAAGTGTGACCCTTGTCAGGCTCCAACGCATCACCCGAGTCTGTAACGACACAGTGAGGGATATCAGGCATAAAAACTCTGCACCTTTCGCACAGTAGAAACAGGATTCTACCAAACCCACCGCTGATTAATTTTCCACGAGTTACTCATCCTGATTAAGCCAAAAAATGAGGCAACAAGACAATTTAGCTGGATCCCGCACACTAGAGCTGTTTTCTCCTGCTTTATACTAATCCACTCCTACCTTTGCTCCACTGATAAAGCCCTTTGAGATTACACCAAGGAAAACATTCGTTGAATTAACTGCACAAGACTGACTTCAACAGAGAGGAAAGATTCATGTGATCGAGATGATTTCACTGTTTTACAGATGCTGGGGTTGACAAGAACAAAAAGCACACACACCATAATCACCTCTGCTTGAGCACTCAGCTCACGCTCTTGTTCAGGGTACACTGCTACTTCGGTCTGGTCTGAGAGCTCTTGAGAGCCTCCCAAACTGAACCCACAGTTCCCACGGAGATGTGCTAGCCCGTCAAAGGAACCTTTCCTACACAGCATCCTGTCTGTTCTGGGATAACTGAACGCTAAAATAGATAACAATCACACTCCTGCAGCACTGGAAGTGCTGCAGGGGACTGTTTGGTCACAAAAGACTGATCTTCATACAAGTACAGAAAACAGTGCAAGTGACCAGTGCAGTGCATCGCAGCTCAAAGACCCTGGAACACAACCTCCAGCCCTCCTCAGCGACACCACTAAAAAGACCAGGCTACAAGGCTGAACTCAATAAAAGGAAGAGCTATTCCAGTCCTCCACACACAGCTGCTGTGTACCCTCCAATGCCTTCCCAAACCAGCTGTAGTCCTGACAGAGTCTGCCTTCGTGTGGTGTTGCTAGAACTGGAGGAGAAACGCAGCAGCACACTTCCCGAAATCACACGCGTACTCAGCAGATCTCAGTCCTCTTAGCAAGTTGAACTGGACCACAGGAACCTCTCAGGAGCATTGAGCCTGACACAAGAGTAAGTAGGATCATACAGACAAGAGCCAAGCAAGCAGTTATCATTTTCTTTCCCTTAGGTAGCATTGAGCTGCAGCCCACCTAGCAATGCATGAAGCCACGTCGCAGGAGGTTCACAACAAAACCAGCTTCCAGTCCTATCTGGATCGTATCTAGGGCTTTTGTTACACTAAGCACGTGGAACCCCAGTTTCTACAATAATCAGACCAGATTATAAAAGAGTAAGAGAGCAGATACAATTTTTAATGAGTAGATGTTTTTCTTTCCTCAGTCACTCAAATGATCTCGATTTCACACAGTTTCACAGTTGGGTTCCCTCAATAAATAAGGTAAACACACTTCCGGTAACAGAGATCCTGTGTCCTTACTACTCTGATGGAGTAAAACCATAATCCTGAAACTACTTGGGGTAGGATGTTCAATGTTCACAGGCACTAACATCAGGCCTCAAACCCAAACAGAAGAGCTGAGCTGAGCTCTTCCCTTGTAAACAACAAGTTCTTGTCATGGAAGGTACAATTCTCAAGGACAACACTTCACTTAGAAGACTGCCACTCTTAAAAGAATAAAACAACCCAGTCCCTACCACCACTTCCACTGCAGAGTAGCTACAACTGCCACATTATCACAGCCCAAGTACAACCTGCATGTCTGACAAAGCTATCCAGCAACTGTGTAGTTGTCACTTAGGAATGTAGCAGCTACAGAAAGCAGTTTCAGATTCATAAGTCAGGTTTAATGATGCTGTCTCCAGTGTGCTTCCTCACAGCAATTCACTGACAGGCAAGTGGGAAAAACTCATGTTTTCACTATCTCAGGTCAAATACAGTGGCTGCCCCAAATTAAGACGGAACTATGATGCTAGTGAGTTCATCAGACAGTTTAAGGAATCATGTTCTGCATATTTAAAACTCAAAGGACAAGACACACGGCTGTATCTAATCCATGACAAAGCAAACACACAGCTGCATCAGTCTAACATTCTGTGATTCTGTGTCCATAACGATGATCAGACTCTCCAAGTAGAAGTGGCCTACGCATTCATAGAATCACAGAATCATTACGGATTGGAAGGGACCTCGAAAGATCATCTAGTCCAATCCCCCTGCAACAGCAGGATCACCTAGACCAAGTCACACAGGAACTTATCCAGTCGGGTCTTTATCTCCAGTGAGGGAGACTCCACTGTCATGAACCCTTCCAACATTTACACTTCTGTCAAGAAGAGAACCGGTCCCATGTTCTCTAGACTGACTAATTACAGGAACAGGTAAAAAGCTGATGGGTATTTGTCCTTTAAGATAAACGCATGATATTAAACATTGAAAACTGAAAGGGTTTTTTCCACTTGGGAGAACCTTATCTAGGAAAACATGTAAGCAGCAGGATTATAAACTCAAGCTAGCTGTGTTCACTCCAAAAGCCTCCCTCCCCTAAATAAGGGCCCTTCTGTTAGAAACAAACACTACTACTTTTCATACAGCTACTTCTGAAGCCAGTCAAAGTTCAGACAACTACCAATTAAAAGTAACACCTCCAAAGAATGAAAAAAGATGGGAATGGAGAGATTAAATGGTGCAGAAAGCATTGAACATGTCTGATTTCAACGGTTCCCTGTGGATTTTAGAGTACTCACTCTTTTGTTCCATTTCTTTCATTTCTTCCAAAGGGATCTTTAATTTGTCAATGTGTTCTCTTACAACACTTGCCCATTTCTGTAAGGAATCCAGAGCAGTCCAAGGCCTAGACATGTCTACTACCAACATAACCAGAGTGTCCTTTAGAGAGCTGGCCTCCATCACGAATTTGAGAAGACCTTTGTGATACAGATCGCCATCCAAAATCCACACGTTACATCTTGTCTGGTCTGCAAGAAAGAGAAACACTTGATGAGACTTGGAACTGACACTACAGAACAGCTGTTAAACCTTCAGGTGGGCAGCACACAAGGGAGACAGCAGGTCATGTTTTGTCAGTCAGTTGAACATACACAACACAGCACACTACAGCCTGTGGAGACAAGCTCCTGTCCTCTGAACTCTGATGTTTAGTGGTTGATAACTGAAGATCTTAAAAACATTATCTGAAAGTGAGGATCCAGAGGCAGAACTCAACATCTCCAAAATTAACATTCTGCATTTTAGAGATGGAAAATGTTTTGTTCAAGATGGAATTCAGAAGGAGAGAAGGGGTGAATTCAGCTGCCCATCACTTCTCAGCCCTTGGTCTCCTCAGCTGTCAAGGACTACAGTCTCTCTTTCAAAACCCCAGTGTGATGTGCCTGTGACTCTTAGGAGTGCAGAATGCACCTCAGCCCTTGTTGGTCTTCTCAGCCTTTTCTTTTGACTGGTTTTTCTCCCTATGTCCCACTTCAGTAGTCATTGGTGCTCTATGCTAAAGGAACTACACTAAGAAGCTTCCTCACAATATAAACTACCCATGGCCTGAGGTGGACTCCTGCAAATTAAAATGAACAAAACATCTAATATTACACTATTGAACCACTGCTTTCAAATTGGTTTGAGTTACTGTTAGAAACACAAACTTACCATCTCTATCTTCGTCATGGACATTCAAATACAAATACTCCATTCCTCTTCCTTTCTTGTATTCCTCTATGCCTTGGATTTTTCCTATTAAGCTAGTTTTACCTGCTCCATCTTCACCTGGAGAGACACAAGTTAGACACCACTCAGTCTTTAATCGCAGTCACGTATTAGACATATCTGGGGCAAGAAGAAATATTTCTAATACTGACAAATGCAACCCTATCGTCTCTCTTTAGCAGCTTCTTCATTGCTAACTGTGGGATAATCAAATCAACATCAAATCAAATCAAATCACAGAGCAGAACGTTTCTTACACACAATTGCAGAACTGCAAGGCAGAATAAAAATCGAGGTTACTGGCAGCCTTCTTTCGCAAGGAACAGAAAGTCCACCTTTTTCAGAGAGGATCTCCGTTACATCAAACGGCACTTGCACGCATTGGTGCTACAGTGAGGAAACACAAGTGATGCTCGTAGCAAGCGGTGCTGTACACCACAGCTGAACACAAGCAAGAGGGACAACACTTGATTTTGCAAATGAGTCAGGATAAGAAGTGATTAAAATACAGTCAAACCAATCCAATTGCAAGTTGTTTTTCACCATCTTATCAAAATGGGACATCTTAACTAAGCACAAATGGTTTTACTCTCGTCCCTACCCTGCTGCGCCTCATGGGGCTGACCAGCTCAGGTTTGGGGTAGTGGTGCATAGCTTCTCTGTCCAAGGAACTGCTGTGTCCACAGCTGGGTGACACCCTCTTCACAGGCCTCAAAGAGAAACCCTCCTCCCTTCTAACTACCCCAGGCAACAAGTCTGTTTACTGAGCAGAAAATGGACTATAGCTAACATTCTGCTACTACACAGTTTAGCAGAACAGTCATCTGTTCTGAAGGATGAGCAAAGAGGAGAACAATCATCTCCTGTGAGTTGCAGGCAGGCACTTAGCTGTGAACTGCTGCTTAAATGGTTCAGCCATCAACTGTCACATCAGAGAGAACTTGGGCTATTACACACCTTCTCTGAACTTCCAGCTAAACACTTAAAAACTGAGAACATTTACTCCTTGTGGCATTTACATGTTTATTTCAATTTATAAAATGAAAACATTTTCCTTCTCGTGGAAGCCTGTCCACGGAAGAGCAATGAATGCCTTGTCTCCAGTACTGACACCAAGCTTGACATTTAAACTCTTTCTCCACCATGAAGTGTCAAGTGTGTTTGAAACATGGCAAGGCAAAGCATCAAGAGGAGAACATTTCTTTTGAGTTGTCATTGCTGGTCTGCAAACAGGCCTGGCCCTGAATCTTGACATGTTTGGGGTGAAAAGGAAATGTGGACAGAAGGCAGCTGAACATGCCCTGCCCATGCACCTCAAAGCCTTTATCAAGTGGGGTGAAATGTATGAGAAAATCAAAATGCTAGCAACTCAGAAGCACTTAAGTGTTCAATTCAGACACTTGGAGTCAGGTGTAGTTGTCACTGGATGGTTTGACATCATTAGAATTGCAGTCAAATAAGACACACTGCTTCAGAGACAGATGAATCTTTAAATAACAGTTTTCTCCATCATAATTTGAAGTTACCACTGAAACAGCAAAGAGGGAAGAAAAGGGTTGATTTTAATGCTAAAGGAAAAAAGCCCCATGACTTGAAAAACCTCAAGAGGACTACATGGAATCAGAGTGTGCACAGAGTCTGCAGGTGTATCTTCACATTGGTGTGTAATCATGTTTGCAAATGCTAACACACAGCTCTTTGTGAGGACAGGGAGGGGGTCAAAGGAGAGAAGAACCAGCTAGTTAAATTCATCCTCTTGCATTCATTGAATTGTCTACTGGTAACAGTATTTGTTCATCTTTTAGCCAAAACATCCTACTAATAATAGCACAAACACATTGGGGAGCACCAGTTTCTCCCGGAGCTAGTGTTTCTCATTTTGCCTGACATCATGTCTCTCTTGCTCAGCACAGACTAAAAGCCGGGCCTGTCACTACTGCCCTATCAAAGTCCCTGTGTAACGTGTACTGCTCTCTTAACCAGGGCTGGACTAATGCACTGGGTGGAGATAACAGGACACAATGAAAGCCGGCAGCAGTAACCGAGGCTGCTGCCGCACAACTTGCTGATGATATTGCTGCTGACAAGCTTGGTGCATGTGGGCAGGACACAGCCAACACGCCCATCCTGTCTACCCCGCCCTCCGGCCAACAAGGAGCAGCCGTCATTGATCCCGCTCGGGCCACGGAAACGATTTTCGTGTCTGTAGGACAAACCTCGGGACCAGCAGGCTGCACGAACGAAGGTGGTTTCAGAAAAGGTGGGAGAACCCGCAGGCAGCCCGTGGTTGGGGTGAGACAGACAATAAAAATCGCCCTTCGCAGCCATATCTACCCAAGGAACTAAAGATGGGGAAGAGCAGTGCGGATGTTATGGCGAGGTACGCACGACAAGGGGGATATACAGAGCACCTCTGGGTGCTGGGCACCCCAAATACATGCGCAAGGGATGAGACGAGAAGGTTAAGCTGGACCCCCTCATCCCCCACCTCCCCTTCGGGCCCTGAACAGCGAAGCTCCTGCCGCCCTGGAGAGGGCTGAGGAGCAGCAGGGCAGGGAGCGGGCTCGGGGGCGCTTTCCTCACCCAGCAGGAGGACGTTCTTCCCCGAAGGCAGCTTCGAGCGGGACCGTGTGGACACCTCGCTGAGGATGCAGGACCTGCCGCGGAGAGGCAAGAGCGCTTAGCGGGGCGGGGGAGGCCGTGTGTGCCGGTATCAGCCCCCTCGGCGAGTCCTGGGGGCCAGGGCAGGACCTGCCATGGACAGGGGAGCCGCCCCTCCCCGCCACCGCCGCCACCCCCCCCCCGGCTCAGCGACCGAACGGCCGCAGCGGATCTGCCCGGCCATCCACCTCCTCCTCCCTCTCCTCCCGCCTGGCAGCGTCCCCAGGACCAGGAGCCGCTGGGAGGGCGGCGGCGCCGCTCACAAGCCCGGATCCCCAGCTACAGGGCAGGCGGGCGGTTACCAGAGGTTCTGTCCATCGTCCTCATCGCCCCCGGCCCGCAGCTCCGTGTGGTTGTTGGTCGCGACCGTCGCGGCGGACGAAGGCGAAGAAAAGCCAGCAGCCGGGCCGAGCCCGGACGAAGAGGACCCGAAGGAGCCGGCTCTGCCCACCGCAGCCGCCATCTTCGCCGTCTCCTCCGCGCCCCTCCGCCTCCCCGAGGTACGGAGCGGGCGGCGGCGCGGCGGCGGCTGACAGGAACCCGGATGTTGGGGGCCAGGGGCGGGGCCGCACGGGGGCAGAGGCCGGGGTCCCGCCCGCGGGCGCTTACTGCACTACGGCTACCGGGGTGGAGTGGGAGTTGGGCTACTGCGGGACCGCTTTGGCCCTGCGGCCTGTACCCCGCCGCCAGGGCCGGGCCGGCGAACGAGAGGAAGATGAGCGCCTGGCGAGCGCCTTTCGCTGAGGCTGTGCCCGTGCCCGGGGCAGGGGCCCGCTCGGCAGGCAGCGCCGTCCTGGCGAGCTGCGGGGCAGTCTTCGTGGCCCCACTGCTGCGGTGCGGGGTGGCTGCAGACCCAGGGCCGCCTGCTCTGAAGGCAGCCTTCGGCCCTGAAGGAAGCACCTCACATCCAAGAGAAGTAAGTGGGGCCGGGCGTGAGAGGTGCCTAATGGGGTGCGCAGGTTGGGGGGAGGTGGGGGCTCGCTCTCTGCAGGAAGCCTGCCCGTGGGTTGTTCCTGCCTCGCCGATGGCGGCTGTGGAGCTGGAAATCATCTTTCCTGCTCAGCTTTTGCTGGACGTCCCAGAAGCAGCTCCTTCCCTTCCGCTGTCTGTAGGATGAACGGCCTTAAATCCTGCTGAGGCTGGGTGCTTGAGTTGTGTCCCCTCAGGGACACAGGGATGTTCCCTCTGGTCCCTCTCCTGCAGAGAAAGGGTTCCCGCTCCCTGATGAGCCAGGCAGAACCAGTGATGACAGGGGTCACGGTTTCTGTCTCCAAACATACCGCCAGAGAGGTAAGGCTCTGTTGAAATGCAGGGGCAGTGTTAGCAGTTGAGCACAAACCACTGGCTGACTGGGAACGCACTGAGTCTAAGCACCCAAAAGCATTTTCTGCCAGGACAGAGATGTCCTCAGGCTGCCGTCTAATTAAATGCTGTAAAAGATAATTTGGTCAGTTCCTGAGAGGAGTTAAGTGATAAAGACTGCGAGTGTTAAGGATGATTTGCAGTGGTTCGGGAGTCTCTTCCCATGCTACTAGGTCTCACAAGTCCATTCAAGTGTCAGAGTCAACAATAAATTCCACTATTGAACAGCAGGGTCCTAACTATAATCTCACAGAGTGATAATTTGCTCTTATCTTCATACATATGCTAGTGTGTGTAATAGATGTGTGTACATTTTATGTAGGAGCTGAGGGGTGTGAGGGTTCTCTGGTAGCCAGAGGCAAGTGTTCACATGTGTAGGGAATTAGGCTTCTTCAGTTATACAGTTAATGGAACCATTTTGTTTAATCCTGGTTATTTGTACGTAAGGGTGACTAAACCAGTGAGGTGTTGGCCAAGTGCATTGTCAAAATGTGCCAAACAATATGTGTTGTGATTGCAGTCATTCTGGTGATGAGGACTTGAGAGCTGCTGAATTCTGCTAGATGAAAAGACCACCTGATCTAGTACCCTGCGTTGGTAAGTAGACACTTACGGAAAAGGTGTGCGGAGGCAGTCGTGCTTACAGAGATTTTTCCATCCTGCTCTTTCAGCCTTTGGCGGCCAGGAGGTTCTTTTGTTTAATAGTGATTGCTGAACAAATGAACAGAACTGCTGAGTTCATGGTGTTGTGATTTTTTTATTTATTTATTTTTTTTTTGTCTTTTGATCCATGTGCAGTTTTGGCTTTGCAATATCTAATGGCATCGAATGTGTGTGCTGTTCAATAGTTATGTGAAGAGCTGTTCAGCATCAGTGACCACCTGTTCCCAACTCTCTTTTATCATAGCACTCCTGTCTTCGTGCACCTCTGTCAAATCCTCTTCCAGATACTTCTCAAAATGTACCGTAACCTTTTTGAAAATGGAACAGCTACAGCTGCACCTAGTGTTCATGACGGTGTCTGTGGCCTCAGTGCCTTCAGAGCAGACTTTTAATATTTGTTCTGGTAACTTTTAAATCCCAAGTGTCTATGAAGCCCTGTATTTCTTTCCTGGTGATACCAACACCCAGTGTTTATGTTTACGTGTGTGTTTTCCCTTCCTCTCCTAATATGCATTAGCACTCATGACACCGAATAGCACTTGTAGTTTGATCATCCATTCAGTATTGAACCGTCCTCTGGCTTTTCATAGTTTTAGGTTTCCTCGGCCTAATCCTTTCATCATCTGGGGTTTTTTGTCTTGTGTGTGTCCTTTTCCACATAATTTATGACTATATTGAAGGAACTGTATTTCGCAGTTTAGCCTGGTCCTTTCTTAAGGTGACTATTTCTTTATGAAAACAATACCACATGCAGTACAAAATCTGACAGAGAAAAATCACTTGGGTTTTGTTCTTAAAATGAATTGTTACCTACAAACTTATTTTCATTAGTAGTAGTACTGCTTCAGTAGCACCTCCTTGTTCATGTTCATCATGTAGTTGTGCTTTCCAAAGGATTCATAAGATAGTGGGAAAACAAGACAACAGAAATTCACTGCTATTTAACAATTTAACTACCCAGCTGTAATGAATGTTTGTATCCCATCAGAGTATGGGATTCTGGCACACGTCAACAACTGGGAGTGACTGTCCAGAAACAGTATATAAGCTGTTATTTTTATTCTTTGTCTGTTAGCATGTAAAGGTTGTCTCTGTCTACACTCTTCTGTTGGTTTAATCCATGTTGCTTACTTAACAAGCTGTGAATACCTGCAAATCCTTTAAGGGATTAACTGTATCTGCCTGCTGAGCTTTCCAAGGCAGTTAAAAATAACTGCAGGCTGGTTCTACTGACACAATAAAATTGGACTTCTGATGTTCTGTTTGCTGGTGCTTTGACAGGTGTGATGTGGTCTGGACGTGCTGGGGGGGTTGGAACTGGATGATGGTTCCCTCCATCCCCGAGTGATTCTGATTTCATGGCTTTTCTAGTGAAGCAAGCCTGCTCTGGCAGGGGGATTGGACTAGATCATCTTTCGAGGTCCCTTCCAATCCCTGATGATTCTATGATTCTGTGATAAGATTGACATTATCCTTTTCACCAGTCCTAGCTAAAGGAAGTAAACAGAAACTTGGGAGAGTGGAAACTTTTTAAACCAGTGTCTGCCCTGCATGGCCCCAGCCTAACAGAGCAAGGGCTAGAGTTAGGCAGGTACATTGCTTGTGGTGTTTCAGCAGTGTCTTACAAGTTGCTGCAGGATTTTTACACTGCACTGTATTCACTGCATAGGCAATAGGTGACATGAACATACCACATAGATTAAATGGCTCCAAATATTTCAGTGCTACTTTTTATCAGGCACATTGCTTAACATGTATTTTAAATTCAAACACCATGAAGAAACGGTTGGGTTAAATTTTCCTGAGTGTGTATTTTGGAGGGAAAAAACTGGCTTTTACAAAATGCACTTCCTGATATAGATGATCCCATACTGTGGTGTGAACAGACACTGGCATTTTCAGCTTCTATATAAATCAGCTTGTGAAACCCAAGCCACTTAGATTTTTGCCAGAACCTTGCTGGTTCCCCATCAGCTCATCTCCCCATCCATCTGAGAGGTTGCCTAGCCTTCCAAGAGCTGTAGCTGCCTCTGCGTCGAAGATGGCAGCACTTGCATAGCTGCAGGCTCCAGAGTCATAGCCAGATGGACTTCCTCGCAGGTACCACCCCCAGAGTGCTGTGCTGTGCTGCGCAGACAGCCTCCCAGAAGGGTGACAGGCTAAGGACATTCAGAGCTGGAGTTGTTTTATGTTGTGCTAGCTTTTAGTAGTTTCCTAAGAAAGTGTTTTGTAAGTGGACTTGCTGTTCCTTTCACTAAAGCCCTGGTAACTGAGAAGGGGGGGGGGTACATTGCTGCAGAGCTGTCCCTGGGGTGGATGACCTTCAGTTTTTCTCCTACCATTTTAGTGCTGACTGAGAACAGAACAGTTCTGAGCAAGGAACAATGCTAGTGACATTTTGGGGCCTGTAGTTCATGTTGTCTAACAGTAAATGCTGACCAGTCCTCAAACAGGGGAGAAATGAAAACACGCTACACTCACAGAAATCACAGAACATTAGGGACTGGAAGGGACCTCAAAAGATCATCCAGTCCAACCCCCCGCTACAGCAAGATCCCCTAGATCCAGTCGCACAGGAACATGGCCAGGTGGGTTTTAAATATCTCCAGAGAAGGAGACTCCACAATGCCTCTGGGCAGCCCCTTCCAGGGCTTTGTCACCCTCACTGGGAAGAAGGTCTGTCTCACATTGATGGGGAACCTCCTCTTCTACTTTCTTTTTCTCATTGCTCTGTGCTAGATCATTACATTTTAAAGAGCTTCTTAAAAACCTTCTCTGTCTTACCAGAGACTCTGAAGAGGGGTCATTGGCATGGTTAGAGAAGAACTTCTTTCCATTCCAGCTATTCATAGAATCATAGAATCATTACGGATTGGAAGGAACCTCGAAAGATCATCTAGTCCAATCTGCCTGCAAGTGTGAGATAGTAGTCATTACTGTAAATTGATGATGTTGTTGCAGTGAATTGCCTGTCTGGGGTTACTTTCTGCTGAGGGCAAACACCACCTGTAGCAGTTTTCAATACACCTCAACTTTCCGAGAAAACATAAACTAGAGCACTCTGGAAGCAAAAATCCTCTATCTAAATGAGATTCACAGCGGTGTGTTTTACTGACTTTGAGGCTGTGTTCAACACACTCACATTGGTTCACATTTTAAATAACAATCTACAGGAGAAAAATAGAACTTCAGCACCCTGTACTTGACTGCGTAGTGATGCCGAGGGCTTAACATCCTTTACCCTTCAGAGTGGCACAAGCTAGAAATCCATATGAATGGCAGAGAAAGTTTTTCTTACATTAAATTTATTTTGCATTTACTAGGCAGCCAGCTTTCCCATGAGGATATTGTGGGGGACAGTGTCAAAGGCCCTACTTAAGTCCAGACAGACTACATTGACAGCCTGTCCCTCATCCACTGACCGGGTCACCTTCTCACAGAACGAGATCAGGTTTGTCCAGCAGGATCTGCCTGTTATGAACCTATGAGGCTGGCTGGGCCTGATCGCCTGGGTGACTTTCAACTGCTCTATGACGGCTCTCGAGAGGATCTGTTCCATAACCTTCCCTGTGGCAGGCCTGTAGTTGCCAGGATCCTCCTTCCGGCCCTTCTCCAAGATGGCCGTCACATCCCATCAACCCCTACGGGCCAGGGAGTGCTCTCAAGGCTTGCCAGTCTGGAAGCGCGGCCTGCGCTGGCTGCTTCGGGCCGGATCCAGACACCCGCCCGTGGGCACGGCCCCTGGCAGCAGCGCTGGCTGCGGCCCCGCCCAAGCGGCCTCCCGCGCCCCGCCGAGCCGGCGGGAAGTGCTGCGAAGCCGCTGGCGTCAGCAGCGCGGTCTCTCGGCAACGGCCGGACGTCGCGAGGCCGCCGGGATCCCGGAAGCGGCGGGCGAGCAGCTGGTTAAAATCTCGCCGCCGTCACTGGGCCGGGCGGAACGCGCGGAGGTAGGCGGCGGCCAAGTAGTCCCGAAACCGGCGCGTGGCTGGCGGCGGTGCGGCCGCCCGGCGCAGGTGGGGAGCTTCGGTCCTAGGAGCGCGCTTAGGCCTCGCGGCAGCGCCGCCAGGCAGCAGAGATGGCGGCGGACAAGGCTGCGGGTGAGTACAGAGGGAGCCGCCGAGCCCGCCCGGGGCCTACGCCGCCGCCGCTGCTGCTGCGGAGGGATAGATACGCGTGCGCGGTCGGGAGCGGTGAGTGCCGGCACGGCTTGGGCAGAATGAGAAGTGCCTGTGCGGTCGCGGGCTGCCGGTGGGAGCGTCTTGCGGCACTGGGGATGGAGGCACCCTTGGCGAGCAGCCGGGGCTGAGGCACCTGTCTGGGCCTGTAGGGGCTCGAGTCGGGGTGGGTGTTCTGGACGTGTGTGCGGAGCGAGCGCCTCAGCGCTCCGTGACCGCGCGGCTCAGTGCTGGTGTTGAGCTCGGGGGTCCGGGCTGCTTCGGCCTGAGGGGATGGTAGCGGGGGGACGTTATAAACCTGGGCCTTAAACATCACTGCAGGAGAAATCATGGAGACTAACAAGTAGCGTGTTGTTCGGTAGAGGAAATCGATCCCCAGGGCAGGAGCAGTGTCGCTCACTAGCGCTGATGAGGCCTCACTCGCCCCCTTGCCGTCAGACTGCCCTGCTGTACAGGAAAGGCCCTTCCCTCACATGGCGGTTCCAGGGGGATGGAAGTGGGTGATGTGAGGGAAGGCCAGAAGGGGCTTTGTCCTTCAGGGTTCTCTTTCAGTCACTTTTCTGTGGTGGAGCCTTTTAAATGGCCTCATGCCCTCTCCAGGTGCTAAATGTGGGACCCCTCAGTATCTGGAAAAGGTGATGTCCCTGAGGAGTGGGTGTTAAACTCTCCTATGTCTGTTTACCAACACTCTGCCTCCTCCTAAACTGTACGGAAAATCATTATAGTGCTTTTAGTATTTTCTTCTTGTCCGTGGAAGTGTCAAAGGAGCTTTTTAGTTCCAGTTGTACTTTCTTAAAAGAATGAATCCATGACAGGAGCTGTTGGGAGATACTTTACACAGTGTTGAATTACAAGTAACTTTCCAGTGAGAACTGCCTGCTTTTCATTGTACGACATTGAAGGAAATCTGTTCTGTTCATACAGGTTTTATAGTGTTCCATAGGAAAATAGTCTCAGTATCACAAACCACTTGCTTTACAAAGGTTTGACACTGTCTGGCCTTTGTACCCTTCAGTGTTCCTTTCTGGGGTGAGAGCCATATGATAGATTCGTCTCTTTCCAAAGAATGGATTCTTTCCAGAGATGCTCTAGTACTCGACAGCACAGCTCACCCAAGGTGTAATTTGCAGGGCCTAGGAACAGGAGAGTTCAGGAACAGCAGTCCTTTGAGATACGGACAACAGGTATGAGAAGAATAATGATTACAGTTGCTCTCCAAATGTCTGTGTGGGAAATGTCTGTGGCACCAGGCTGATGAGGAGAACAATGTTCATTCTCGGGTGGCAGTCTCATAGAGCCAGTTTGTACAGAACTCTGCTGTCCACTGCAGTAAGAACAACTGCCTGCTTGTGGAAAAGCAAACAGGCCTCTGTGATGTCACGTTCCTGGATCACTAGCTAGGAAAATCCTTTCCTGACTCGCTTCCTTAATTTCATACTCAGTGCAATAGCTTTCTCTAGAGATAAGTCTGATCTTCACACCCTTTTCCAGGCTGTCCCTTTGGCCCCCATCACCAGCCTGATGAGTAGTCCTTTTAGCGTTACTCTGTACTTAGAGAAGTTGGATAAAATTGCAATTAAATCAAGCAGGTCCATGTGTAAATATAATTTACAGGGATAAAACAAGTGCTGTAATTTGGAAAGCAGAGAATCCATACTGTATAAACTATTTCAGCTGATGATTGTAGCTACTGCATGCATAGGAACACACTGGTAGTGACTTGTGTGCCGTGTGAGTATTGCTGGAGCTGGGGGGCATGCTGTGTTCCACCATGGAACCTGTTTCATTCTCAGATACCTTAAGAAATGGAAATGACAGGTTTATTTGCAAGTACTTCACAGCCAGGAGTGCAAGAGTGTTTTTCTCCCACTTGTCAGTGGAGTTGAGAGGTTCTTTTCAGTATCTTGCATGAGGCAGCTTTTAGGTGACTCCTGGCCGTGAGATCAAGGCAAACTGCAGCAGTAGGTTCTGGTCTAAACAAGAGTGGCAAGACTGCAGTCAGAGTACCTCTGGATTTTTTTAACAGGTTTGGGCAAAAAGGGTGGAGAGCACCCAAAGTGGAGTTTTGCAAAGGGAAGAGTTATGCTGCTGTTGTGTCTGGTTAGCTGGAATGGAGTTGATCCTCCCCGTACGCTCTCTCCTGATGCTGTGTGTGCGGTAGTAGCTGGAAGGGTGTTGATAATGTTGCGTTTGCAAGCCTTGTAATCTTCTGTCCACTTTACAGATCAAGGTACTGAGAAACATGAAGGAACAGGTACTTCGGGGATTACTGATCAGGAAAAGGAATTGTCAAGCAGTGCTTTACAAGCTTTTCTGGTAAGACAGAGACAAGCTCAGACTTGTAATTTCTCACACGACTGTATAATTATTTCTATTGTTGTGTTAGCACAGCTGCAAACAGTAATGTCGCAGGTAGCACTGGTTAGGGTAATAGTCCAGCGCATGTGTTTTCTGTCAGCTGTGGTGTGAGAAGACTGAAGTGGGTACTTCCTCCATGAAATGCTGTTTGAAGTTTGGGTATGGTCTTGACTTTCAGACTTACTGCTTGTATGTGTTAACCCGTGTAACTAGGGACCTGTGTGTGTACCTGTTTGATTCACTTGGTGCTGATAAAGGAGATTTTACTTTGGCTTCCAAACCTAGGGAGAAGACTTGTGTTAAAGCATAGCAGCCTGCTCATTTATAATGTCTCTTCTGATGCCTGTTTGTGGTTCCAGGCCGGCAACTATGATGTGTGTTTACAACACCTGAACACCCTGCAGGACATAAACAAAGATGATTACAAGATAACTCTGAACACTGCTGTTGCAGAGTTCTGCAAAAGCAACCAGACTACCACAGACAATTTGAGACAAACTCTTAACCAGCTGAAGAACCAGGTAAGGCAGATATATTGACTCTGAATTACAGGTTCATAGACATGATGCAGGATGTTGGATACTATTAGTGGTGCTGAGGTCTTCCAGTCAAACAGGAGTAAGTCTTAGGGCCCTTGTTCCCTAGACTTGATGAAGGAATAAGAAGGTAACATCAGTTCTAAAACTGAGTCTGTCTAATCAGTCTATGTAGTTTTTACAGCCACCTTTTAGTTACTGTTGAAACTGACATGAAGCTGAAATGTTCGTTTCTAACCAGAAGACCTCCTGTGTTCTTTCAGTAGAAAGTTCCTTAACCGATAGTAGTTTGTGAAAGGATAAGCAAATGCTGCTCGGTTGATGACTTTCCATTTCGCTGTAGGGACAGAAAGGTTTTGCCGGGTTTGTGTGGAGCTACAATCAATGTTATTAGTGTTTAACTGACTGAATTCTCTTTTAGATGGATTAATACCTGGAGGTGTTTATTTGATTTAAATGTTTCATGCAGTGAATGGATTTCTTTTCAGGTGCACTCGGTTGTTGAAGAAATGGATGGTTTAGATGATGTGGAGAACAGCATGCTGTACTACAACCAGGCTGTGATTCTGTATCATCTGCGTCAGTACACGGAAGCGATATCCGTTGGGGAGAAGCTGTACCAGTTCATTGAGCCTTTTGGTATGTAGCATGAACAGTAGCTGCCTAGAGATTGTTCAGTCTCTCACTGCCAGACAAATGATGTGTAGCTCACCTTACATGGTTCTACTGCCAGACAAGGTTTGTAACTTGCCTTACATGGTTCTGCAGAGGTAAGGAAGTGGCTTAGGAGTGAAGGGTATGTGTGACTTGTGTCAAGGGCAACAGTTGTATTTGGGGTGAAGGTACTTGAGAGACGTATAGCAGATGTAAATGAATCTGAAATGGGTTTCTGATGACTTTAAAAGACATTTTTGCAAATAATGTGAACAGACTGGTTAAATTCTTTAAACTGTAGTATTTTGAGCCATCATGCGCCTGCATGGATGGGTACGTGTTCAAGGTACCCACGTTTTAGAAGACCTGCGTTAAGTCGCTCGTGTGTGATGGTGTGTGTATTTGAATTCCAAGGCTCTAGCTCTCATATACTATGGCAGCCTGTGCGGTGGAATTGCTATGAAGTAAATTCATAATTAATCCTTGTTGAGTTTTAGGGGTGATGAGGCTGAAGGTTGCGTGTGTGTGTGTGTGACTCCATAAATTACATGCTCCTGCATTTCTCCTTTAGTTTCCAGTGTCCCTGTCTGTGATTCTCTGCGAGTCCAAGCAGACATGTTTGTATGGAGCCCTTCCAAGTTGTGTGGGGTTCTGCCTACCTGTGCGGCTCCATCTCCCTGTTTAGATAACTGGGTCTTTGGTGATCTGCTTAGACTGATTCTCAAAATCTCTGAACATGAAGCAGGTGCTAAGCTGTCCTTAGTCTGTCCTTACAAGCTGATGCCTCTTGAATTCCTTCTCCGTTTCTTAGTGTGTGTGTGCTTGTCTTTGTGTTTGCTGCCTTTTCCTTAAGTCGAACCTTGATGTTTCTCCTGTTGCTGCATCCATGCCCTTTACAGTGGTTTTTGTCTTTAGTTAAGTTCTGGAGGTCTGCTGTTGGAGCTGCAGAGTCACTTGTACTTCTTTGCTTTATACAGAGGAGAAGTTTGCCCAGGCTGTGTGCTTCTTGCTTGTAGACTTGTACCTGCTGACGTACCAAGGTGAGAAAGCTCTCCACCTGCTCGCTGTGCTGGAAAAAATGATCTTGCAGGGCAACAATAACAGCAAGAATGGAAAAAACGAGGTGAGCTTGAATCAGGAGTGCCACAGAGTCTGTTCCAGGAGTGTGATGCTTTAGCTGAATCCAAAGTGTCTGTTTTAACATACTTCTGAATTTTAAATCTGTACTAAATCACCTGTAACCACAGGCAGCAGCTCAGTGACTGAGTTAATTGTACACAGCAGCTGGTTAGTCCCTCTCTTTCACCCTTTTATCTTGCTCCCAGGGAGCTAAGAAGCATTTCTTAAGTCAGACTTGCACTGGAAAGACAGCTGTTACTAGGGTTGAGGGATTGCAGTTGTACGCCCTAGCACACAGGAAACCAGGCATCTTGTTTACACAGGACCTGAGAGTATGAGTCCTGCTTTCACCTGAAATCTTTTGTGTATGTCTTTTGGAAAAAAAATGAGTAGCAGCTTGGAAGTTTCTGCTCAAGGGGGTGTCACACTTAAAACATACTTTCTTTAAGTGCGTAGCAATTCTACTGAGGAAAACAGTAGAGAGACTCTAGAATGTACCTGTCACCCCTCTGGGTAAGAGCTCTCAAAGAAGTCACCTGCAAAGCAGCACAGTGAAATGCTGATGTAAATACAGCATTCTGCCCTTTGTGGTCTGCTGTGGGCTCTGGTGAGCTCCAGTTACAGGAGCTGGTGGGATGTGTGGCTCTTGACTGTAAGATAAGTGTCTTTCTTCTGGTGAGATGTATGAAATGCCTTCTAAAGGAATCTGTAAATGGAATTGAAAAGGTGATTGAAGTAATAGTTCTCTCTTTTTCTTCCTTGTCCGTCTGTGATGCTCAGTCAGGTAATAATGCAAATAAAGACACTTCAAATCAGAAAGTTGAAAGCGGAACCTTAGTAGAAGTTGCTAAATCCAAAATACATCAGGTAAGTGTCTGCTCGTTTACGTGAGACTCTTGGGTCAAGCTCTTGGAAACTAGTGTGCTCGGCTTCAAATTCAGTCAGCACGCGTGTGGGGGTTTTGTCTGTCCTTGGATCTCATGTTGTAAAACAAAATAGCGAATTTATGTTGCAGTTTGTTTCTGTAAGATCTCTGCAGCACCCTGTACTGGTCTGTAGTAAAATACCTGAGGAAAGAGAAGTGCTTGTCTATCAGCGCTCACTCACTTGGTGTTTTCGGTTTGGTAGGTAAATGTCTGGGACTAAGAGGTCAGAATGTTTCAATGACTTTGTCATTTGAAGTGCTGGTGTCTGTGCGTTAAGTGGCTGTTGGCCGTTGACCGCAGTGTGCATCTGCTCATTGTAAATACAAAGCCTTTAAGTTTGTGTGAAGTCTGGATGATTTTCAGTTCAAGGGAGACTTTTTGAGCAGCTTTCCACTACTATTACTAGGGTGTATATAAAGTACTCCTGTAGTGAATCTCCAGAGACAGTTCATCTGTTCATCTTGCAAAACTGTACAACTTGCTGTCTCCTGTGTACTGATTTCTAACAGTACAAGGTGAGAGCCTACATCCAGATGAAGTCCCTGAAAGCCTGCAAAAGGGAGATCAAGTCTGTGATGAATACAGCTGGGAACGTAAGTGTTTCTGAAGTTATTGTTTCTCTACATCTGTTCTCTTACAACTGGACTTGCTAACTCTGACTCAGAAACGGTGGATGTTTGACACAGAGCTTTTTGGAGTCAGTCGGGTTTCTCACCTTTTTCCTGTGGGTACAGTTGAAGAGTTTTTTGCTTGTGTTTGTTTCTGCTGCTCAGAAAAGTTCACGTTATTGGTAGTGACACTGAAACAACCCTGACCCTCTGTGTAACTGTGCAATGAACGGGTCTGCTTTGTGATTTTTTACCAGCACAGTGACTCATGGTTAACTCTAAAGTTACGCACAAGTGTTACTCAAAGTTACTCTACAGTGACTTGTATTGTACTTAAGTGTTGTAGGTGTGACAAACTTCAATGTGATTGACCCCATCACCAGTTCATAAGAGACTCATTTGGGGTTGTGCAACTTCTTTGGGTGGGCTTTTTGTGCTACTAATGTTTTCTGGAGGCTCTAATCTCTTGCTAGAAAGCAGTTTCCTTTTTGAATGTAGGAGTTAATATACCTTGACTGAAATCCAGCTTCCCGGATGAATTCTGCATTAACTGAGGAGAAGGGGATGGAAGGAGAGCCCTTCCCTTTTGTTGCAGGCTCAACAGTTTGACAGGAATCCTTCCCAGTCATGAGATCTCTTGGCAGATCAGGAAGGAAGTTGTTGGAACTTTGCAGGAAGGGAAGTGCAGGGAGGGGTTTACTTGAAGACAGGTGGGATGAAGATAATCTTCAACAACAAGATGGTCCTCTGCATGTAGCAGTCTTGGCAGCCAACAGCGAGTACTTCCGAGAGCTCCTCATTGAAGAGGGACCTGTTGCTAGTCATGGAGTTGCAATGCATCTGTCAGGGCTCTGCAAGTCCAGTTTCCTGCCTCTCTTGGGACACACTTGTACTTCAGAGCTGACTTTGGCTAGACAAAGAAACACTGCTGCTTTGAAGTATCGGGGCCTGAGCCTGTGTATTTGAGATGGCAGCAGAGGCAGGTTCTTTGAGGCAGTAGAAATCCTGAGACAAGGGATAACTAGCTGCTGTTTTTTCCCTTACAGTCGGCTCCTTCTCTCTTCCTGAAGAGCAATTTTGAGTATTTGCGGGGCAATTATCGCAAAGCGGTCAAACTTCTGAACAGTGCAAACATCACTGAGCATCCAGGCTTCATGAAAACGGGTAATGTAGGAAACCTCCATCCTGCAAGAACTTCTTTAATGTGTGGTGTAACAGGACTGCTTAACTGTATTGACTTTAGTAATGAATAAATGGTTAGTTAAGGGAGCAGGCCCTAGATGTCATGGGTTTGTGTGCTGGCTGTTGCAGAATGGGAGGGATGTCTGAAGATCGTCCAGTCCAACCTCTTTGCTGGAGCAGGATGTGTTTTCATCTTCCTTGCAGTCTCTCACATCAGAGCTGTGTTTCTCACTGTCCCAGACAGCACAGCACAGAGGCTGTCTGTGATGACAGAGTTGTGAAGGTGTCAATTTAAACAAGATCATGAAACAAAGGCAGCATGCTAGATCTAGAAGTGAGATTTCAGGTTGTGTTCAGGCATAGCAGATATAGTGATGATTCTAGGGGAGATGCAGGTGTATCTGAGGTGGTGAGGTTTGATTACTGTCGCGCGCCATTCCCAGTTACACAAGTACTTCTAAATAATACAGTACAGACCTGCTCAGAAATACCACAGCGCATACGTGGGTGTAGTTTTTTAGGTAAAGGTACGTCTGTATGAGGATTACTTTTGCTCTCTGCACTGCGTACCCTGCTGTTTAGATGTAGGAGCCATTTTAGTTGGCTGTATGCTGGCCCATTGAGAGCGGTGGGAGTGTTTTGTGGGCTCGGAGACATTGTTCAGTGCATGAAAATGGTCTTTTGCTGTTCTCCCAGGCGAATGTTTGCGGTGTATGTTCTGGAACAACCTTGGCTGCATCCACTTTGCAATGGGGAAGCACAACTTAGGAATTTTTTACTTTAAAAAAGCTTTGCAAGAGAACGATAATGTGTGCG
Organism: Rhinopomastus cyanomelas; assembly: GCA_013400115.1. Taxonomy (NCBI): domain Eukaryota; kingdom Metazoa; phylum Chordata; class Aves; order Bucerotiformes; family Rhinopomastidae; genus Rhinopomastus; species Rhinopomastus cyanomelas. The sequence continues at coordinate 1,131,185 of VXBP01008420.1, read as the reverse complement.
CGCAGCTGGGAACAGGCAGCTCAGACCCAGGTAAGGCTCTTGAGAGATGAAAATACAGTGTAGGAGAGGGCTGCCTAGATAAAAACAAGAAAGAGGTAGAAGATCTGTGGGGATTTTTTTCTGTTGTATATTTCAGTTTTGTTTCTGTCTAGAGTTGGAAATGCGGGTGCACCGCTGTTAGACTCGTGTTTGGGAACGGTGCACGGCTCCAGTGTCCTTAGGGAAGCCTTCCTAGACTTGAGCCAGCAATGCTCACCTGTCGGTTAGTTGCAGGATTAGCTTTACCTGTTTGCTTGTGTCGTCAGTCTGCAGAAGACAAGGAAGTAAACCCTGCAGTGAGGTGTTTTGATTTGATCAATAACACTGAAAGGTGTTTTTTTCTCTTCAACGTAAATGATAAAGTTGTAATTTTTTCTTTACAGTCCAGTTAATATTAAGCACTTCACCATTTTCCCCATTCTTCCCCATGTCCTGCACCTAAGTGCAGCCTTAGTGCAAAGCCAGAGGATGTTTTATGCTTGTTGATAGCAAAGTGGGTTTCTTCTGGGATTAGTGTTGGTAACACAGATATGTGTCTCACTAACCTGGGACTTGTTGCTGTGTAGATTTAGCCTGAGTGACAAGAAACAGAAGGGATTAGCACTTACTGTGGTTCACCTTTCATTAAGAATATCAGCTGTGGTTTAAGCTTTGGTGTGGAAGGTTCTGGTTTCCAGAAGGTTGTTAGTGAATTTCTACAGTGAATGGGGTTTTGGGAGTTTCCCCACAGTTTCCCACAGCTTCCCTCCTCCGCGTTGAGTTGTGTTTTGTGCTCTCCTAAGCTGCATGTCCAATGTTCTCTGATCCTTTCCTGCAGGGAAGAAGTTTTCAGGGAAGCCGATGTGTACGCTGCTGACCAACAAACGGTACGAGCTGCTGCACAACTGTGGGATCCAGCTCCTGCACATTGGGAGGCCCTTGGCTGCCTTTGAGTGCCTGATTGAGGCGGTCCAGGTTTATCACTCAAACCCTCGTCTTTGGCTGAGGATAGCAGAGTGCTGCATTGCTGCCAATAAGGGGGTAAGTAGGTCTCAGAACGTCTTGCCTCGTAGTTATGAAACACACAGGATCACAGGAAGGTAGAAGCAGTACCTTGAGCTGCACTGTGCATTTTGAAGGGCTGATCTTGCAACACCTGGGTTATGAGTCCTTTTGCCTGTGTATTTGCATGTTGAATATGAAGCTGTAAAAGGTGGATGAAAACCACCATACAAACAGTCTAGTGGAGAGAGGAGATGGCAGGTGCTACCGTGCCCATTTGGAATGCTGTTTGGCTGATCATATGGTTTGTTTTCAGATATCCTGGCAGTTCTTTCAACACAACTTGGTTCATTGTTCTTTTGCTTTCAAAACAGAAGAGAAACTGGGTCAGTAGGCTGTCAGACAGGCTATCAGGACTAATCTGTGGTTACACTGCGCACTAAAATATCTCTGCAGCACAATCACAATAGAAGGCTCCCAACCCTTCAGAGTGCTTCAGGTTTCAATCTTTACTTGTAGAAACTATCAATTCTTACATTTTTACAACTTTCCACGTCCTTTTCCAGCTCTCACTGGTTTTTGTCTGAGCTCTCACTCAACAGCCTTCACATTTTGGTCCTTGTTTTTTTGTTGTAGACATCAGAACAAGAGACTAAAGGGCTTCCCAGCAAGAAGGGAATTGTACAGTCTATAGTGGGACAAGGCTACCACCGTAAGATAGTCCTAGCGTCCCAGTCGATACAGAATGTGGTTTACAAGTAAGTATGTTCTCTGTGGGCTCTGTGTTCTGAGACACTGTAGGAATCAACATCTGTTTGTCAGGAGTTTTAAGAATTGTCAGAGTAACTGCTCTTTTGGGAATTATTGGTGAAGAGGGAGGAGGGCTAAAGTGCTCTACAAGTCTTACTGGACGTTGTTTCGCTGCCTCCTTTACGATGGCCGGCAGAGGGCTGAGCTGTGTGCTGTTCATGAAGGCAGCTGTTAACACTTCAAATTGGTTCTCTGGAATTTATCTCTCAAGTTATCTAATGCTGTCCGCTATTCTAATCACTCAAAAAATGTGTGTTTGCAGTGATCCACTGTAGAAAAATGCTGGGAGAATCTAGTTGCTCTGTTGTAAAACTTAAGGAAGTGAAAGCAACAGAAGGAAGAGACCATGTACTTGTATAGCTGAACTCACCCTCTGTCCTTGGGTGTCAGGGTTTAGCTTCCGTATTGAAGCTTGGAAGTACACAGTTGTTCTCATACGCTGTTATATTCAAGCAGGATCTCATGTTAGGATAACGTTTTCTCTGCATTCAGATCTCTCTGGAGCTCCGATTTATTTTTGAAATGAGCAGGATTGCTTTCTCACCAGTTAACTCTGTGTCTCTTTAAGTGACGGCCAGTCCTCTGCAATACCTGTAGCCAGTATGGAGTTTGCAGCCATTTGCCTGAGGAACGCCCTGCTGCTGCTGCCAGAAGACCAGCAGGATCCCAAGCAGGAGAATGGTTCTAAACCTAGTAACCAGCTGGGTGGGAATTCCGAAAGCAGTGAAAGCAGTGAAGCCTGCAGGTAACCCTTTGTGCATGGAACCCTTTGTGCCCGGACGAGTGGTCCGGCCAGCAGAGGAAGGGGCACGGTGGCAAATGCGCTCAGCGGTTAGGATGTCAAGGAGACCGATCAGCTTCTCCCTGTGTTTGATTGCCTGTTGCTGATGCAAGCGTGAAATACCGGGACGTTTCTACCCTTTGTAACAACTTCAGAAATCAGACAGTGAGATTCTCTGTTGAACTGGCCGCTTTGTTCTCTGCTGCAGATGCTGCTGCCTTCTCCCACATCCTCACACAAGTGCTCAGATTAGGTGCAAGGAAGGAGTTTTGTACAATGAAGGTGGTAAAAGCCTGGAACAGCTTGCCCAGTTAAGACATTTAAGGTCTAGCTGGACGAGGCTCTGAGCAACCTGCTCTAGTTGATGTCACCGCTTGCTGCGGGCGGGTGGACTAGATGTCCCTTCCAACCCAGTGCACTCTGAGCCTGCATGCACTACAGCATTATTTGGTAGAGGCTTCTCTGGAGTCTTTTGCTGTCTGTTTTGAAGGTCTGAGTGTTATCTGACCTATTTGTAGTAAACAGAGAGGAAGTTACACCAGTGAAAAAGTGCTCGTTAGCCAGACAGACTCAGCTTCAATTTCAGCTGCTTTAATCTGCCATTTGTAAACGTTGGTGTCTCTTGCTGCTGAGGAGCAGCTTTTTGCCGCCTTCCATTCTTGTACCAGAAGGTGATTGTACTCTGGCCTACTGGAGAGTGACGCTGCAGGCTTGTTAAATAGAACAGTATTTGCTCCCCCAAAAAAGTCAAGCATCACTGTAAGAAAGTGAAATTTTAACTTAAAAAGCCAAAACCAAGCATGCTTAAAAATCTTCTTAAAAGCTGATTCTACAAGTATTCTAGATGTCCAGGGAGAGAACTAGTTTGCTGCTTTTCTTACAGGCTAAAAGAAGAGGCTACAAGTGCAGCGCATTCTGCGGCTTTCAAGTTCAAAAGTTCTCATCCCACACCAAAGTTGAAATGTAGCTGGAGGCTGTGGAGAAGGGCTTGGGGGGCTTGGCCTGTCAGTCAGATTGTTCCCAGGAGATGTCCCCCTTCTTTCTCAAACAGGATAAAATTGTCTGCCTCCATTTCCACATCTTTTCATTTCCCTGTTGTTCAAGCTGTAGAGTGTTTGCTGTTCTTTTACACGGAGTGAATAGATAGCAGGACTGACAGCACTGGGATTTGTAAAATGAACTATTGATAGTCACCCCCTGTAATTAACACCCTGGTTTTGTTCTAGCAATAAGAGTCTTGAAGGTGAAAAATTCATTGCAGCTCCACCATCTTCACCTTTGAAGAAACAGGAACTGGAAAACTTAAGGCAAGTGAATGTTGAAAAGTCCTCTCTGAGCCCACTCCTACACTCCTGTGATTCTGGAGTCAGTCCTGTACTTCTGGGAGTTACTGCTAGCTCTTGTGTTTCTCTGTAGGCGCTTGCAGTGTTAAATCATACCTGGTAGTCTCAGGGTGCTCTTTGTCACATGCACATGCTTCCTGTCTGCTGGGCTTGGAGTTCGAACAAAGAAACTATCCCTGACTGCAGTTCAGAGGTGGATCAGTCTGTTAGATCCTGCTGTTCCAGGCTTGGCACTGGACATTCTCTGAATGACCTGAGCAGATCTGAACTGCAAACCCTCGCTGTAGTGCAGGGATCTGACTTCACCTTTGTTTCACTTTTGCCTCTCCTGCTGTCCTTCTGCTCTGTTTGAAGTGTGCACACCCTAGTGTTTTATACAGCGTGCTAGGGTGTTTAGAAGGTCACAGGTGATGCTGTAAGGACCACCCCAGTGCCTCGGTGTGCCTTGTCTCGTCTCTGCTCCTCCTCAGTTTTGCCTCATTTATCCGCCTAAACGTTGTAGTGAAGAGTTTGTCACAACACTGGGTGCTAGTAACAGTTGTCACCTTTAGCTGTTTCACTCTCCTCTTGCTCACTTTGAGCAACTGTAGTTGTTCTCCACGTCCCCTTTGCTGGGGCTGACTTTCCCCATTGAATAGGCAGCATTCCTGAGCTGTTTGGATCCCTTTGCTTGCACTGAAACACAAGAAGTGAGTAGTTAATGCCTACTGTTGTGTTTCAGTAGCTACCCCAAGTGATTTCTCAGTAGTGATGCTCTCTGGTTTGGATGAGCTGTTTCTGGTGCCTTTGTAGTCATTGTGAAGCACGTTCCTGGCTCAGCCTTTGCCTGGGAAATGAACCAAGTCACAAGTCCAGTTCGGGTCTGTTGCCCTGTGGTTGGTGTGGGCTGACAAATCCTGTTGCCCAGCCCTGTGCAGGAGGCTGTTTGACATAATCTGGCAGTTTTAAAAAAGCCCCTCTCTCTTTGTCCTTGCGCAGAGGCAGCTCTGTGCAGGGCAGCAGCGGCTCAGAGATGTTGGAAGCCTGCCCCGCTCAAAGGCGACCTGCAGAGTGCTGTCAGAACCCTGACCGAGGTGAAAGACTAGTTTGTCTTCTCCCTTGTGCTGTAATTCTTCTGCTCTGCTTAGCTGTCAGCTCTCCTGAGTGTTTTCTTTAGCCACTTCAACAATGGATCCAAGGGTGCAAGAAGGGTACTGCAGGGAAGGAAGCCTGGATGGTTGCCTCTAGTTTAGATGGCTGCTGCTGAAAGAATCTCGCCAGCATTTACCCCTCACTGTTTCAGCTGTGTCCGTGGAACTTCTGTTGGGCAGTTGTGTGACTGGAGCCCAGCGTTTGTACAAGGTCTCTTACACCTTCAGAAATAAAAACGGCTTTAGAAAATGGAAGCAGAAGCCACATTGCTGTTGGAAGACAGCAGCAGGCAGCTCTGCAGGCTGTGGCTAGAGCTGAGGGATGTTTACCTGGTGACGCTCAGCATCTCTGCTGGTTTCAAAGCTGTGCTACCTTGGGGCAGAGACGAGCAGAGGCTGGTTAGTAGCAGGCTGTGGGGTGTTTTTGTCCCCTTCCCTCCCCAGTCACAACCTTTCAGAAATGTTTTAGGGTTGGGACTTGAACTCGGGAAGCTCTCCTCTCCCTCCCTCAAGCTTTTGTGCGTTCAGATTTGAAGTGACATCTGGTGCAGAGGAAGTGGGGTGTAGGGAGAAACACTGGAGAAGTTCCTTACCCTGCTTGTGCGTAATTAAGGAGCAGCCCTCCTGGGAAGGGGGAATAAAGGCACGCCAGGGCCTGCCACAAATCACACGACTTACTGCGGGACCCAAAGTGGGCTTGACAGTCGCCAAAGGGTTGGTTGGGTAATAGCTGGCAGGAAAGCCAAAGGACTCTCCTCCCTTCCCTCCCAAACAGAGGCCTTGCTAAGAGAATCTGCTCTCCTTCCCTGGAGAAGGACAGGGCCTGTGCGCACAGCAAGGCAGAGGGCTGTGCCCAGAGGACAGAGCAGTTGCACTGAGTGATGTCTCACCAAGTGGAAAATACCCCTGCATGCTGTGTTTGGGGATGCAGGGGGGACTAATTACCAAGTGTGAGGGTTGGCCTGATGATGGCATCCTGACGTGAGGGTATTGTTGGAGATGGGAAACGCCAGCAGTTGGAGTTTCATTGCAGGAGCTGTCAGGGATTGTGCAGCTCTGGGAAGATGGTCTGGAACAACAATCGACTGTCAGGGATCAATCAGAGCTGTGGCAGTGGTTTACAGCGCTCTGCTGAACACAGCGCTGGAAATGCCAAAGTCTCCAGCATGTGTCTCACTGTCTGCAAATGTGAACAGGAGTGAAGTGTGTAGCTGCTCAATCCATCGCTGCTCTGGGTCTGCAGGCTCTATGTTAGGGAAGTCTACAGCTCTGCTTCCTTTTGCTGCCACAGGAAGGTGGGGTAGGGAAATACAGAGTAGAGGCTGAGGCAAAATGAATGAAAAAAGAGTGGCGAAGGGAAACTGTCCAAGAGGAGAGACCTGTGGTGGGGACCCTCTCTCTGTGATCTGTTAGCTGTGGTCAGAGGGGGCTAAACAGTCCTGGTGTTTTGGTTGGCCCTAGCAGAATGCACTGTGTCTCCTGACTGGGAGAACGTGGTTGGGTTAACAAACGCCAGCTCCTTACCTTGTATTTGGACACAAAACATGGGGAAGGTTGCACTTTATTCCTTCAGTGCTGTCAAAAAGAAACCGAGCAGCTGCGCTTGGTGTCAGAGCTTTCTGGTTAATGCCTTGGCTTTGCCCGCTCCCTCTTGTGTTTTCCTCCCCTCCAGGTGCTCCATACTTGCCTGTAGTGCTTACGTGGCCCTGGCTCTGGGTGATAACCTCATGGCACTGAACCATGCCGACAAACTTCTTCAGCAGCCGAAGCTGTCGGGGTCTCTCAAGTAAGTCTGGTCTGGCTGGTTCTTTCTCAGGCCTGCGTGTTGCTGGAGAGTTCATAGTTGAAGCTTCTGGAGTTGGGGTTACTTGAATTACAGATCTGTGCCTGTCCCAGGGTGGTTTTGTGAGGAAGCTGTTTTAACTCTCTGAGATAGAGCCAGAGCAAGGTCCTGCCTTTCTGGGATGGCAGCTCCTGTGCGCGAATGGCTGACTGTGCTGGTGCTGGATGTCTTGCCCTGGTGTCTCAAGGCAGGAAAGGGCAGAGCTTTGTCTTCTGACAGCACTTGGAAAGAAAAGAACCTCCATGCAAGTGTCTGAGACCCAGGTTTTCATCTACTCATATTAAAAACTGCCTCTAGTTTCTCTGACATAACCAATTGTGGGCTGGTCATGCTGGCACCTGTACCTAACCCTCTGCTTTTGCAGGTTTCTTGGACATTTGTATGCGGCAGAAGCTCTCATCTCTCTAGACAGAATATCTGATGCCATCACTCACTTGAACCCTGAGAACGTCACTGATGTTTCCCTTGGGGTCTCTTCAAATGAGCAGGATCAAGGTTAATGAATCCCCCACTTTGTTAGAGCTGGTTCTCCTGTCAGCTGCTGCCTTGCTATTGTTGGTGGTTGTCTTGTTTTTCTGGCTTCAGTCCTAGTTTGTCCCTTGTGGGGTTGCCTGTGCAGGGGCAACTGTGGGTGCATTTGGGCTTCACACTCCCTCTTCCAGGTGCTTAGTCCCTAAACAAGGCTCTGGAGCACTACTGAGGTCTAGTTATTTGGTTTTGTGAGAGGTGGGAATGGAGAGAACACACCTGTATGCTAGTTTCTGTGCAGTGCTTCCAGCTGGGAAGGTGCAGAAGGAAAACACTTGGGAATCCCTGTGTGGTTAGAGCCACAGCAGCTCTAATCTCTAGATGTGTCCCATCTACACTTCACTGGGCTCACTGCAAATCCAAAGCCAGATGTTAAAAGACAGGGAGGCTAAAACAGAGTGATGTCTTCCCCAAACAGAAAAGTTTTCTTTTTTACTGTCAGACCATGAAGGAAGAGGCAGATTGTGTTTTCTGTTTGTAATGAGCTTTGGAAAAATGGGGAAATGCTGATTCCTGTGGGGTTTCTTCTTTGCAGGGTCTGACAAAGGAGAAAATGAGGCCATGGAATCCTGTAAGTAACAGCTGTTGTGCTCAGCAGAAAACAGGCACTGACTCTGAATAAAGGTGTGAAAATACAGCCACCTTCCCCTTCTTACCTGCAGCTGGCAAGCAGACACCCCAGTGCTACCCCAGCTCGGTCACATCGGCACGGACAATGATGCTGTTTAACCTCGGAAGTGCTTACTGTTTGCGGAGTGAATATGACAAAGCGCGAAAGTGTCTGCATCAGGTACTGAAAACAAACCTCCTGGCGACTTTAGGACAACTGTACTTCCTGCAGAGTCTCACAGTGCAGCCAGGTGAATTCACAGCCCAGGGTCACTGGTGGCCTTTGTTGAGCCGGTAGCTCTCTGGGAGTTCCATCTGCACAAACCTGTCTGTGAGTGACTAATGGCTCTGGGGTCCTGCACTAATTTTCCGATGCACAGCTCGGGACCAGTGTGGGAAGTTGGTGGGTTGTCACTGACTTTTTTTTTTTTTTTTTCCTAGATGGTGTGAAAAGAGGGGATTGTGACAAGGCAGCTGTTGTACTTTTTCTAGAACCGTTTGGTTGGGTTCTTGTTTCACAGTCTAACAGTAATTGTTTCACTTCAGATGCAAAGGTTCTTGAGGGCCCCGAGTTCATTTTTCTCTAACCAGTGAATGGTGCAGCAGTCACGGAAGCCATTCCTCCACAGCTCTGTAGCTGCAGAGAGATCATGGCCTTGCAACAGGTTCAAAGTCAGGGAGGTTCTCAACTGATTAGTGATGATCTCTTGTTCCTTTTCCTCTTAAGTTTTCAGGCTCAGGCCAGTGCCTGGGCTCTGTAGCCCTCGTAAAGCCCAACTGAGCACCATGTCCTCTGTGGAGGTGAAGTTCAGCAGGTTTCTGCATCCTACAATAAATTCATTGACTCCAGAGCTGACAAATGTTTGTATGTGGAAAGCTGGATGGTCCCTGTTAGCTCTGTGTTCCGAGTGCTGGAGCATCCTAGCAGTGCATGTTCCCACCTTCACCCATCTCTCCCCAGGAACCCACAGCAGACTGGCCTGGGAATTACAGCTGCCTATTATCAGTAGTAGTTGGTGCTGCTGAGTGTGAAACAGTCCTGCAGTACAGAGGCAGCCTCTCCTTGTGTGTGTGAGGCTGATGGGGTGTGTGTGTCTGAAAACAAACCTTAACTCAGGGATGAGCTGTCGCTCATCCTTGGTCGCTGAGGTGGTGCCAATAATCCTGTCCAGGGGAACTTTCCGTGAGCCAGATGGGTTTCTTAAGCACTTTGTCTCCCCTCTTTTTTTTTTTCAATAAGGCTGCTTCCCTGATCCACCCCAAAGAGATCCCCCCAGAGGCCATTCTGCTGGCTGTGTACCTTGAGTTACAGAATGGTAAGTTGGGTTGGGCTACAAGGGGAGGAGGTGAGCACTCACCATTCCCAGTCTCTGGAGTTGTACCAGTGTTCTGAATGATTCCCTTTGGGCCCCCTCTCTGTTCCAGACTGCTGGGGCTCAGCATCAGCACCTTTGTGGCAGTAGGTTATTGCCCTCCAGCCAGTCCTCAGCTGAGCAGGAACTGGGAGGCTTGGCCAGGCTCAGTGAAGCCCTTGATGCTGTTGCTATTATGGAGAGGATTTAGATGGCTTTCATTAAAAAGACAGCTGCTGCAGCCCAGGCCTCCTACAGAAGCCAGGCCCAGGCCTGCGCATCAAGTACTGCAGCAGAGCTGGTGACAGGGGTACCTGTCTCTGCCAAAACCCTTCCTGTGAAGGTTCACTCTGCAGGGGGAAGAGAAATCAACTTCTACCTGATGGGAAACAGGACAGACTGCAGTGGGAGGCTGCAAGGAGCAGACTGGTACAACTGCTCCCCTGAAGCTTTGAGTGTTGCAGCACTGTGCCCCCTGGGGCTGAATATCCTAGTGGTGTTAATGGTCAACGTGTGCATTCCCCTTCAGTCTCATGGCCTGCAGGCAGAGGACTGCAGAACTGAAAGTGACTTCCCCAAAGCTTTTTTTCATAAGGATCTAAGTCAGCCTTTTGGAGACTTGTTTCTACAGCAATAAATGCAGAGCAGAAGCTGCCAGAAGGCAGCATTTACTCCTCCCACCCCCCATGTGAGTTTAATATAGAACCTGAAGGGGCTAAAGGGAGGTTTGGGTCAGTAAACAGTAACAAAGTGGGGCCTCTTCTGAAACAGAGGGCAAAAGGGTTGCCTACAATTTTATAGGTTTAATTTATAACAGACTCATTTTTTCCTTTACATTGTGGTTTGTTTTCTAACAATATTTGGTAACAGTACTGCCCACTGTCATGGCACCACGCGAGACTGTTCTGTGAGAGCATCTTCCAATGCTGCTGTTGAAGCTTGAGCTCTTGCACTAGGAAGAGGTTGCCTCAACACTGGTGATTCCAGTTGTGTAGCAGTGTTGTGCAGTAGCTGACTGAACAGGCAGACTGGCAGTTGTGGGAGGGGTGGCCTGTTGGCTCTGTTCTGAGTAGTGACTCACAAAACAGACAAAGGCTCTGCTTTCAGCTAAAGTTCTCTTGTAGGCAACACACACCTGGCACTGCAGATCATAAAGCGAAACCAGCTTCTCCCTTCTGTGAAGACTCTCTCTGACATGAGGAAGAAGCCAGTGTTTCAGCCAGTCCACTCCATCCAGCCCATCCAGATGCCAGCATTCACCACAGTTCAAAGGAAGTGAGGTCCTGTTTCCTGCTGCTGCACTGCCCCTGGGAGCACGTGGGGTTTGTACATTGTTTTTAACCTTGGACACCAGCAGAGCCCAGCAGCTGGAGCGGGTTGCACTGGGCTGCTGGAGTGTGCTCTTCTGTGTACATTTTTAATAAAACATGTGAACAACCACAGCTGGGAAGGGGTTGTCAAGGTAACTTCATATAGGACCTTGGGAGCTGCTCTGTGCAAGCAGTTCACTTACCTTAAGCGAAGCAGCAGTGTGAGCTGTGGTGTCACAACACAGCTGCACTGTGGGTTTGTTCAAGGAAGGTTTTTTCCTGACAGTACTGTGCTGATGTAGCTACAGTCTGCCAGGAATAGTGCAGTGCCCTGAACCAGCAGTGTCTTCGGATCATCTTTCCATCTGTGGTCCTGGCTGGAAACCCCCCCTTTCCAGCCTAAGCTCCCTAACCTAGCCTGCTCTACCCACCTCCCCTCTCCCCCTACCTCAATCTGCTAACCACCAGTACTCATTGCTGGCTCCTGGCCACCCTGCTGGCCACCAGCACCCCCAGGTCCCCTTTCTCCTATGCTGCTCCCCAACAGGTCAGTCCCTATCCTGGTCCCTGGGTTTATTCTTGCACAGATGCCAGATTCTACACTGCCCCTGTTCTAGTTCAGTCAGTGTCTCCCTGCCCAGCTCTCCAGGCCAAGGAGTGACTTCACTGCACATCCACCTGGGGAAGAAACCCAGAGCACTCCTGTGCCTCTTCCCCATCTGTGGTCAGCATGGCTGACTGTGTGGCCATGTTACTGCAGCAGCCCTGTGCCTGGGTTAGCCTATTACCTGGGGTGCAGTAGGCTGCACTGCTGGGTGTTGTGTCCTCTTCTGAGGCTGCAGTGGTTCTCCGTTGTCATGGGGCAGGAGGGACTGCAAAGTTCATGTGGTTTAAACGAGAAGGGCTCTGCCTGCCTCTCCTACACCATCTGAGTTGGTAGCAGAATCCAGAGGCAGTTTGCAGAAGAGGAAAGGACAAAATTCAGTTACAGCTGCTGAACAGGGGTCAGCACAGCACTGAGTAGAGTGTGGAGATGGGGTAATGTGGGTGTGCTGAAGGGATTCAGTGCTGCAGATCTCTTCATCTGGCCAGGTGCAGATGGTTGGACTGTTGCTTTCCCTTGCCCTAAAGCCAGCTGTGCCTGGCTCACACAGGAACACACACACAGATTTGCCATGAAAAGAAGTCCTCACATTTATTTGATTAAACAAAAATAAAATAAACTGCATAGGAACATTTTAAAGTCCAGAGAGACACTGACTTTGTTTTAAGGCTGCCAGTAGCTGATACAACATCTCCTTGCTACATCCTCCAGCCTTCCCTATGGACCACAAAGATACATTCAGAAGCCTCTGTTAACACAAGGGTTCAGGGTTCTAACATGTTGCTCTAAACAGAAGGTTGTACGGCACCTGTCATCGCATCATCTGTCACTCTCTCCTCTGTGGCACTCAAGAGCCCAGCACTGCTCCCTCCTCTGCCACTCAGAGCCCAGCATCTACACACTGTCACCTCCTGTCCCAGCAGAAGCAATGCCCTTCCTGGAGCTCTTGTCACAGTCTGTCTCATTATCAATTAGATACAAAGGCCCTGAGCAGCTCATTAAGAGCAGAGCCCTGTCTGTCCTGCTGAGACCTTTCCTTTAGTGTTCCAAGAGCAGCAGAGGAGTCACTAAAACAGAAAACTGCAACAGAAAAGTACAGAACCAAATCAAAAGGACTGAGGATCACTCTGCATCCCAGTGCAGACCTGCACTGAGGCAGCAGCGCTTACAAACCAGTCACTAAGTTTTACCTCTACGCTCAATTTACTGAGGGAAGACAAAAATCACTTCTGACCCTGGTTTCGCCTGGACAATGACCTCCCATTTTGTCCAAGCCCTCCAGTTTCTGTTTGGCTTAAACTCCACGCCCTCCCGGCTCCAAGCGAGTTGTGTGCCAGGCAGGCGGCGATGACAGGTGACGCACGGCACAGTTACACACAGTAAGGAACCCCCACCCCACATCGTACAGCCCAGATAAAGCCTTTCTGTTAGTTTTAGAAAAGAAACTAAAAACCCAGAAACAGATGTTTCTCCCTCTGAAGGAGAAGCTACTACATTGTCTGAGAACGACTCTACAACCTAGCAAGGGACTTTTAAACTAGTCTAGTAGTTCCCAAGGAAGTAACTAACTACTCGCTACACAGACACTCAACATTCAGTCAGTAAGGCTCCGCCAAGAGCGCTTAAAACATTGTCTACCTGAGTTTGTTGGGTGATACAATCATCAATATAGGCGGTCTAAGACCCTGCAGGTACTCAAAGCATTTTTAAAACCATTCTTGGTTAAACAATGATGGAACAGGGTGCCAGTCTGGCTCGTTAACCCGTAAGATCAATCACTTAGAGACATCAAGGTACATTTTCCACCATCACATTTACCAACCCACCACAGCACATTGCCCTCTGGGTCTCCTGGACCCACTTCTGTCACCCCCTCCTATGGAACAGGGGAGACAAGATCTCTCAGAACAGTAAGTGGTCAGTGTGCTTCTGCAGCTGCATCCTGCAGCTAAAGTGGGGGGCATCCTGGGTGGTTACTGAAGCTGTGTAACACCCCAACAGACTGAGTCTCAACTGCCTCTCACAAGAGAGCATGGGCCTGCGCTGCCACCCAGGAACAGGACCTTGGTGGCTCTGTCATGGTGGAAAACGTCTCGTTGAGTCAAGAAAGTTACTAATACAATCACCAAGTCAAAACACAGATCAGGATCTCATTCCCTTCAAGCGCCGGGCACAGCCACGTGTTCCCAGCAGTCGTCATGTCAGTCTCTCCCAACAGGACACGCATCACCAGGAGAGCTTCTCTTGTAGAGAGCAGACCTAAAGGCCTCACAGGCATAAGAACACTGCGAACGAGCATGAAGGCTGTTGTCCCAGGCAGCAGCGTCCCAATACTGAAACCATTTATGTTTCCATGTTGTAGTGAAAACAGAACAGACCCTACAGCAGCCCAGACGTCCCAATCCCACTCGCCTGAGCACACAGACACTATTTACAGACTCTCTAGCTTAATGTGTCCATGGGCAGCAGCAAAACCAAGAGCAAACGGCAGCCCGACGCCACGCGTTGCACACACTCGGTATCTCTTGCAGCGGACAAGTCCAACAAGCCAGGGGAATCCTTCCCCCAGGCAGATTCTCCCTGATGCTGAATTGAGGTAGACAATTTACTTCTGCAAAGTGAGGTAGAACTTCGAGAACAAGACACTGGGATCTCTGGTTGTGCATTCTGTACCACAGCAAACTGGGTTTCAATCTCCCAAGGACTCCAAAGGTACAACCTCTGTCTAACACAGTACCCACGTTCGCGGTTTATACAGCTCCAAACTGTTTGCCTAACTATCTTTAAATAACTATGACCGACCGTTTGGCACCATCTGGCTTCCACTCCTTTAAAAAAAAAAAAAACCACACTCGCCCCACACAAAACACTTTGGCACAAGAGTGTTGGTTGCTTTAAAAACTCACCACAACTGAACAAAGACTCTCAGGAGCCAAGCCACGGCGAGCCGAGCCACCTGCTCTTAAACCCTCATTTCTGAACTGCGACTGAAGAGACAGAGGCAAGAGAGCCCCACGGCCCAAGCACACGCTTGCTTGCAGGCGCTCTCACGCCTCCCCTGCTCTCGCTGGTCACAGCACTTCCTTAAAGAAGGTCTGTTTTCAAATCACTAAAGAAAATGAGTGAATCATCTGCAGGACCTGCATTGTCAGGTACTGAGGCGGCTTCCGCCTGAGAAGGAACGAGGTTGCTTCTCGCACTAACCGCCGACAACATTCTATCCAGCACAAGTCACCCAGAGCCAGAGGTTTGGCCTGGCAGCGAAACCCCTCTGGGAGCTCCAGCAGCAGGTCTGTCACCCACATTTGTGGTTCCTCAAGGTCAGAGCCCAGAGGCACCAGCTCCCCTCACCCCTATCCAGGCCACTTCCAGTAGTTCAGAAGGTAACTGACTGCTTGTCGGGTGGAAGAGCTGGCCCCAGGGCCTCGCTCTGCTCCGTGTGAGGCCATGCCAGAGCATTTGCCTGAGAACATGCACAGAACACAGAGCGAAGTCTCTCGGGGCACCTGCTCCTGGCCTGGCGATTCCTACTCCTCACCACCCCTGCACAGAGCCCTCCGTGTTACAGGCTACACCGTCACTGCTCAGCGGCACCGTGCGTGCTCGGCACCACCTCGACAAGGACGAGGACTTACTCTGGGCAGCTTAACAGCAGCAGTGTGAAACCCCAAGAGCTCCACAGCACACGAAGACAAACACTCCAGGTTTGGGTTGGAAGCAAAGACCGTGTGACTGAATAGACAGTAACTCAGACAGCTGCTTCACAACAGTCACAGTCACTCTTCCACCTGACAGAGCTCAGCTGGGGGTCTGTGCAACAGCTCCGTACAACAGGAAGGACAGCCTCTGCATGTGTCACCTCCACTGTGGTGCGGGAGACAAAAGCTTCCTGCAGCCCAACACAACCCTGAAGCATCCCTTTGGTTTCTAAAGGCCTGAAGAAGCTGCATTCCTGCCCCAGGGGAAGGGAAGCCCAGCAGCACTGGTGCACCAGAGGCTCTCTAGAGCATCCTAGCGCAGTCCTGTGCCACCAGCTGTCCTGATCAAGGCACTGGGAGACCTGGCGCTTCCATTCAGATGCAACAAGAATGGACGCAAGGACCCAGCAAACTAGCATTAAAGCTTTCAAAGTTGTTGTCTTTGGTATCTAGATCCTGGGGACTCAGGAGGGCCCCCAGCCCAAGCTGCAGGCAATTCTTGGGCTGGCTACCACAAAGCAAACAGGGAGAGCACTGCAGGCCACCCCCAGGAGGGGAAGCAGCCCAGCGAACAGCATTAGGGCTGGTGGGAGACAAACCCGCTTTGCTCTCACTTCAGTGCTTTGAGTAGCTACTGACACTTACTGGCAGACACCTGGGTAGATGATGCTCGTGCAGAGACTGTCTCCCAGCCAGGCTGTTCCCAGGTTAAGGCCAACTGAAATTCACTGCTTGGAAGAGCCTGCATCCCACAGGCTCTGGCTGGAAGGCGGCAGCGCAGTTGTGCCACCACTGCTGAATCACAGGCAGCTCCTGGCCCTCCTCTCAGCACCTTTTCCGCCTCAGTCACCTGCCTGCCCTGCTGCTCCCTCCCCTGAGGCAGCTGCTGTCTGTCTGAGACACCAGCAGGATTTCTCCAAACCCCAGGTAGGTCTTGCTCCTCGGAGGGGTGAAGCAGAGGGAAGGGTGGCGCAGCCGATGGTCTCTCTCAAACCTGCGGGAAGCCCCCTCTCTCCTGGGCAGTGGCTGGCAGAAAACCACCCCTTTCTTCAGAAGAGGGGGACAGCCCTTCAGACTGAGCGACCACATTTGTGTCGGGAGACCACCTCCTGCCAGCAGCAGGGCAAAGCCCGGGCACTCCCAAGCCCAGGAGCACTGACAGATCATCCTTTCCTCCCGCAAAGATGGAAGAGCCCTCTGCTCTTCCCTTCTTTGGCTGCTCCTGTCTGCCACGGAGAGCAACGGGTGAAGCAGCACCTCTGGGGAGGCTGCACCTGCAGCAGCCGCCGAATGGGAGCGACGCAGGAACTGAAGGACAAACCAAACACTTGAGGCACAGAGGGTCCCGTTTTGCCAGAGATCTCTCTTCTCTCCAAGTTCCCACTTCCCAGAGCAGTGTTCACATCCCTGAAAGGGCTCAGCTCGTGCTGCCCCCGAGCTGGCAAGGATCTTGCACAGAAATCTTTGGTACTGCCCCACAAACAGCAGCGGGGCTTCATCTCTACGCAATTTGCTTTGTGCTGGTTGACTGGACCTGTACTGGTACTGTACAAGCGAGGCTGCTGCTACTCACCTGGGTCTGTAGCAAGAGACACACGGAACTACAACAAGCGCAGCCCACCCTAGAGACTGCAGCAGACGCTCCTGCAGCTTCCAGGAGACAAAGAGACCTGTTTCTGTCACCAGAAGTTATTGCAACCCTCTCAACACACAGAGCCCCCCGACTTCTCCACAAGTCACCCTGACTCCCCAGAGCTGTGCTCAATCCTAACACCCACCCCCCAAAACCCTTCAGGGAGGAGCAAGCCCGGCCGGCAATGTCACAACAAGGAACGCCAGGAGGGTCAGAGTCCCCCATCCCAGGGCTCCCTGGTGCCTCCGCTGCTGCCCAGACTGGGAGCACTGGGAACAGGTCAGCTCTTTGCAACTTGTTTAGCTGTCGTGTGAAGAGAGCAGGAGGCTGACTGCTTCCGTCAGAGGAAGCCCTGTTTGCAGCCGAACTGAACAACTGCACGAAGCTGCCAAAACAAGCTATTTGGTTTAAACTCAGAAGTTTTGTGCCTCTTCATCGGCTCCACTTTGTGCTGTCAGACTCGTGCTTTTTAGGAAAAACAACAGACAAAGGCCAAGAGGACATAAACTTGCTCCTCCCGGTGAGCGAACCACGACGAGCCAGCTGGGAACACCGGCGGTGCCCCCAGCAAATCAAACACACTGAGGTATAAAAGGAGAACAGCCAAACGTTCTCTGCTGCAGCAGCAATAAAATAAACACAAGTCCCCCCTCCCACATCCCCCCCAGAACGGCACCGCGGTCACCACAACCCTTCTCGGCAAACGCCCACTACCGTCCTCTCCGTTACAACAGTTCTAGAGCCTTCTCCTGGCTCCGTCTGCAAAAGTCACCCTGCCGGCCCCAATGCTCGCGCATGGAGCCCCAGCGGCGAGAGGTAACGCGTTCTGAATTCTGAGTGTGTGGGGACCGGGAGGGGGAAGAAGCCGGGGAGGGGAGGGGAGGGGAGGGAAGGGAGGACAATGAGGTAGATAGGATCCGCTGAACAGGCTCCCTCCCTGCATAAAGACAAGTACATTCATCTGTAAAACAAAGGATGAGGTAGGTCGGAATCAACGTTGTAGTTCTCATTTTTTCTTCGAAGAGTTTCCCTGAGAGTTTCTTCCTCACTCGCTCAAACAGCCTAGAAGACGAGAATGCGATTGTTTCCGAAGTCGACCACCACGATCATGCCATCGGGGGTGACGGCGATCCCTGACGGACGGTCCATCTGACCGAAGCCGCTTCCCTGAGCGCCAAACTTGCACAGAAAGCTGCCGTTTGACTCGAAAATCTGCACCCGGTGGTTCCGGGAGTCGGCCACGATGATGCGCCCTTCCTGATCCACCGCCACGCCCTGCGGCCGTAGGAACTGCCCGTTCCCGGTGCCCTCGGAGCCCAGGAAGCGCGCCGACTGGCAGTCCGGGTGGATGACCAGCAGGCGATGGTTGTTGAAGTCTGTCACTACCAAGTGGCCTTCATGGTTGAATGTCACTCCTCTGGGGGAATCAAAGTGCTTCCAGAGCGCCCCTTCAAAGCCGTACTTGTTGAGGAACACCCCGTCAGGCCCAAACAGCTGGACGCGGTGGTTCCTCGTGTCAGAGACCAGGATCTTGCCCTCGGCATTGACAGCCACGTCCCATGGATAATTGAACTGCCCATTCTTCGTTCCTTTCTCCCCAAACTTCAGGATGAACTGCCCCTCGAACGTGAAGATCTGGATGCGATGATTGTCCTTGTCAGCCACGACGATCCTGCGCGAGATGTCGCAGGCCACGCCGGCAGGACGATCGAACTGGCCTGGCCTGGAGCCCAGGGTGCCAAACTTGTGATGGAAGGTCCCGCACGGCTTGAACACCTGGATGCGGTTGTTGCTGCGGTCGGCAACAATGATGTAGCCTTCCTTGTCCACACTGACCCCCCAGGGGCGGCAGAGCTTGCCGTCACTGTCTCCCTCACTGCCAAAGGAGAGCCCCGGCAGCCCGATGCCAATGTAGCTGCGCCCAGACTTCACCACAACTTTGAAGGGGCTGTTCTCAATGTGCTGGTTGCACATCATCACTGACACCAGGTGCTCCCCCTCCAGCTGTGGGCGGTAGTTGACCAGGTAGGTACCATTCTGTTGATCGCTGACATCTGCCCCAAAGAGGTTTCCATCCGGGCCCATCACAACCACAGAGATCATGTCACCCCCTGAAAGACGGGGCTCACCATCATGGTCGTAGCCAATCACCGTGAACGACGCCACCTTGCCCTGCAGCGCACACTTAAGCCCTTCCCCGGTGGCTTTGGTCAAAGGAGCGAAAGCCCCGCTGCTGACAAAGCCCATGGACTTAATGGCCATGTACAGCGCCTGGTCAGGAGGGGTGAACATGATCCTGTCATCTTCCTGGGGCTGGAGAAGGCCTCTCACACTCTTCAGCTCCTGCACCTGGGCCAGCATGCGGTCACGAGCCAGGAGGATGTCCATGGTGCGGCCCTCCTCCAGGACCTGCTGGACGGCACTGATGGTGTTGTCCAGCTTGTTGAGGTTCTGACGCAACTTTTCCACTTGCAAGTAGAGGGACTTGGCCTTGACTTGGCGAATCTTCTCCACCTTGGGGGAGGACAGGAAAGCACTTGCATCAGAAACAGTCCACAGCACAACCCCATCTCCCAACGTCACTCTGCTCCAGAGACGTCGGCTGCTGAGGCTTGTTGACTCAGTGGCACAAGGCTCTAGGAGCCATTGCACACAGAAGCGCCAAGAAGGAAGGGAAAGCTATTCGTTCTCTAAGTCCAGGACTACTCTCCAGGGAGGAGAGGGGCCTGACCCAGCATGGGGAGCGCTCTCCCTGCCTGCGGGGCTGAGCTGGCGAGTCCCTGCAGAGCCCCTGGACCAAACACCACCCTGCTCCCTGCAGAATGAGCTCCCAGCAAAGGGCCACATTCCAGCGCAGCGTGCGGGGAGGGTCAGACCGGCCCCACATATCTCCCTTCAAGAAAGACCCCAGCCAGCAGTCAGAGTCGCCGGGCGCGTGCCTACCTTCCAGAGCAGCTCACACTCCCGCTCTTCCAAGGCCTTCTTGTGTCTAGTCGTCACTGCTTTCACTTCAGACTGCACCACCTTCGCCTTCATCTCGACCTGCTCCGCCACAGCCTGGGCCTGTTCAATGCTCAACTGGGGAGAGAGAGAGAGAAAGACAACACTCTTGGGGCTCAATCCAGTCAATCAGAGACTCACGCGAGAACCGCTGCCTCCGGTTTGCCGTCTTCGGGTGAGGGCATAAAGCAGCCGGGCGGTTCTGCACTAGGGCTTTGCTCAGGTAATGCGTCAGCCCGAGCACGGACACATCACGCATCTCCAGCACGGATCACCAACCCCACTCTGCCCACAAAGCTCCGTCTCAGACTCTCAAACCTGCAGGTTTGACTCCAAAGTCCCACACAAGGGTGCCCACGGTCACTCAGCATGACAACACGAGCACCCTCCTGCAGCAGGAGATGACACCCGCAGGGCAGCCTCTGCCGAAGGCTTGGTGAGGCCAACCAAGTCTCTTCCAGTGCACCTCTGCCGCCACACATGAACGAGGAGTTTGCATCTGCATGCCACCTCCTCAGCCATTTGCGAGGGGAGAGGCACCACCTTAGCATCTGACCGGCCTCCCCACAAGCCCGAGGCTCACAGCGCTGGCAGGGGGGTCTCTCCTCCATGCTCTGCACACAACAAGCCTCGCTGCACCAACTCGCACGCGGGAGCCTGCGCTGTTAAAACCCCAGGCACGGGATCAGCGACAGCGGAGCTGCTTCTGACAAACCCGCTCAGGACAACAGGCACGAACAGACCAAAACTGCGTGTTAACAAGTTCAGGACGAGACCAAATGGGGAGGAGTCCTCGATGCCCGGCTGTCAGGGGCGTGCGCCGGGTTACCCGCATACGCCCCTACGCACGGCTACGTGCGTACAGAGGTATTTTAGGAGCCTGACGTTTGGCAGCAGCCATCTGCCTTTCACCAGGAGAGATTTACGTTCATGCCCCAGCCCCTGGAAAGATCTCTGCAAGAAGACAGCTCAGCGGGCACTCTCCCAGGGTAACCAGGGCAGCAGGATGAGCTCCCCACACAGAAAGGCAGCAGCTGCTGCTGCCCCCCACCCTATCAATTTGGGGTCAGCTTTGAGCCGAGTCGCAGGACAAAGCCAAAGCTGAAAAGGCTAGAGAAGCCTCCCTGCAAGGAGGGCAGCTCCAAGACAAGAAAGAGGTCCTGCAGGCTGAGCCAGGTGCTTCTTGCTCCGCTTGCTCCCCAGCACTACCAACAGTCCGTGCGACCCTGCAGCAGGTCAGCCACGGGGGTGACCTAGCAAAAGGACAACCCCACAGGAGAGCCACCCTTTCAGCCTGATCACTTCACCGCTCAGGCATGAGAACACAAGCTCTCGGTGCTAGGGACAGGCTCAGAAACACACGGGAAGCAGGGGAATCATCTCTCTGCTGCTGCAGAAGCATGCTGAGGAGAAGCATGAGCCTCTTGCTGCCAGGCTCAGTGCTTCTCACAGAGGACTCAACTCCCTCAAACAGCGATGTGTGGACTCTCTAGGGCTGATGGACCACATCACGCACCAGGGGATCAAGAGACTGAAATGGACACCGACCCACTGTTTATTTTCTTTTGAGTTCCAGGAACAATCTCTCCTCCAAAGCCACAGGAAGTTTAAACAAACACTTCTTCCTAAAAGCTTTCAACTTTGCTTAAGCAGACACTCTCCAGCCAGTTGACTCATGGCTTGGTTTCCTCTCCTGCAAAGCCCTTCAAATCCCAGCCTTCCCCCTTACTCTCGACCCCCTCCTCGCCCATCTCCTGCCAGACCACTATCTGAAGGAGCAGTCACCAGCACAGCAGGATGCACCGGCCCCACTGAAGAGCCACCACACTAACTTCTGAAGGCTGTTAGAGCTCCAGCCTATGTTGCCCACGCTGCAGCCCAAGCTGGCCCTCAGAGCTTGGAAGCAAGAAGTGAGCTGCTAAGAACAGCATTCCAGATGACTTCTTGTGGTTTAGAGCCTTGTTCCTGCAGTTTGATTCAAACTGGTATCAGCACGCTGTCTCCTCCCTACAACAGGGAGCTTCGCAGCCCCGTTTTTCCAAGAACATGGAAAGTTCTGCTTCACCTGAAGTTCCTCTGTGCAGCAGGGTCACCAATCAGCCTTTGAGTCAGGCACCTCTGACCACCTCACCCGCTCACCTACCCATTGCTAACTCTGCTCAGCTAGTAGCTCTTGGAGTCCACCCTTACCATCACTGCACGCGCACAGACGACCGCCGCTCGGCTTTCCCTGCAAAACAGTCCCTATCAGAGGCCCTGCTGACCCAATCAGCTCTGTTCTTGGAAAGTGCAGCTCCTCCTTCAGCATCTCCATGCAAGCTGCCTAGTTCACACTTGCAAGGCAGCCCCTGCACGAGGACGGGCTGCAGCTACACCAGCACAAACCGAGCTCGGCCGAGCTGCTTGTTAACGTTACACCAGCACCACCAGGACCACCTCGTGCCTGCACCCTCTGATGCAGTCGGCTCACCACACGGCAAGGACCTCCAACATGAGTCAGAAGACACAAAAGCACCCGACTTGTGCTGCAGCAGCAGACACTCCACTAGTTTCCACTCCCAGAGACAACCCCTTCTTAGGTTATTTACCCACATCAGTTGGCGACTAAGAACCCAGCAGTCAGACAGTGGGAATTCAGTTGCCAACTGCCGAGTCCTCTGTCTAGGGCAGTCTGGAGAAACCCAGAACCCTGCACGGCTGAGGTTCTCTAACACAACTCTTCCTTCCGGCTTATGTTGAGCATGTGAAGTGTTCCCACATAGATCACAAAGCATGAGGGATTGGAAAGGACCTCAAGAGATCACCTAGTCCAGTCCCCTGCCAAGTAGGATCCCCTGGATCCAGTCACACAGGAACAGCCCAGGCAGGTTTGAAACATCTCCAGAGAAGGAGACTCCACACTCCACAGCCCCCGCTGGGCAGCCCCTGCCAGGGCTCTGGCACCCTCACTGGGAAGGAAGAAGGTCCTTCTCACATTGATGTGGAACCTCCTCTGTTCCAGCTGCCACCCGCTGCCCCTCATCCTGTCACTGGGTGCCCCTGAGCAGAACCTGGCTCCATCCTCCTGACACCCACCCCTCCCATATTTCACAAAAGGTGGTTGAAAACTAGGGTCAGCTGTAGAAGCAAACCCAGGCTGGGCACTGCCTCAGAAGAGATGAGGGCACCTTCACAACGCTGCCCGCCCACGTTTGCTTGCGCAGCGCTCCACAGGCACTGCCACGGCGCTGCCATTTACGCGACAGCACTGCAGCACGAACGCGTAGCCCTTTGCGGCAGGTTGTTTTCACCTCCACAGCCGCTTCCATCAGAGACTGCACAGAACAGAAGGGGTGAGGAGACTGACAGCAGCAGCAGAGAGCTTTCTGCCTTGACACTCTGCCCTTCGCCGGGCAAGCTGTGGGGTGAAGGAGGAAGGGGTAGCGAGCTGCTCAAACTGGGAGTATCTTACCTGAATTGCTTGTCGCCCCTGCTGAGCATCTGCCAGGAGCTGGATGGTGAGAGCCCGGGAATCCTGCAGGGCATCCTGGAGGTAGATAAAGCTGTGGCCCATGTGCCTCCCCATGGTGCACTCCCGACAGATGGGCACGGAGCAGGTGTCACAGTAGAAATGCAGCACCTGAAAGGAGAAACAAGCCTGCGTCGCTATCAAAAGAATTAAAGATGAAAGAGCTGAAACCAGGATAAAACATCTGATGAAACTAGCAGCTCAGCTGCAAAGGAGATGTTAGGGGCAGCAGCAACAGGCGACACCTCAGGACAGCTTCTCCACAGAGGAGGAGCCCTCCTTCCCAGCCAACCCCAAGTCGTGCTCCAGCAGTTCCATGGAAGCGCCATAGTTTCCTCCGCAGTGCAACAGTAGGAAGAACATCCACACCAGCTCCAATTCAGAGCAGAAACCATCGCCAGAACGTGCAGCTTGGAGGTGTCACCCACAGCAAGGTTTGGGTGAAAACATCCCCCCCCCACACACACACGAGCATCACATTTCTTAGGGGAGGACAAACAGCGCTGCCGAGCCACCTCCTGCGTCCTCGTTCCGCGCACGCTGCTGACGGGCAGAGCCGTAGCTGCATCAGGCAGGACTCCCTCTGCCACTCCAGCAGGGCACAGACCATCAGCCGGCCCCAGCGAGCCGCTCAAACCGCCCTCCACTCACAAACGCCAGGCTCCGGTCACAATGGGAGTCCTAAGCTAAGATGCTGCCCTGGCAAGTTCCACCCGTTCATCAGCCCTAACTGCTGCCATTCCAGCCAGCAGAGGGAAGCAGCATCTTCCACGGCAGGGGGGTTCTGGGGCAAGCAGGTCAGCTGGTTCGACTCTAGAGACAAGACAGGCAGCACAACACTTCCACACGAAGCTTGCAACACAAGAAGGGGTTGAGCTCGCAGTCTTGCTCAGAACTACTCGCAGGATTCTGTCAGAAGGCAGCGTTAGAGAGTCGGCATCATCGCGACAGAGTCAAACGCTCATTGTAAAAGGCACATGAGGTTCCCGCTGCAAGAAGTCTTCCATCATCAGCTGTTTGAGATCTACCTCACCGAAAGGAGCAAGAGCACAGAACCAGCACTGACAAGTGTTGGAGGTGCCTGTCTTCTCACAGCTGCCTTCCAGCCACTCCCAACTCCTGCTAACAGCGCCTGAAGGTGCAGTACAGAACCTCCCCCCTTTCCCCAATCCCTCAGGGATGGGGAGCCAGGCCAGGCCATCTCCTCAGACAGCTGTGCTGTTTGAAGTGACTTTCAAGCTCCTACAAGCACAACAGCTGAAGTGGTTTAAGGATTAATTTCTCAAAGGCTCGTGTTTGTGCACTTGTCAGATCTTCCTAAAAACCTGCTGCGGGTTCATTTCTGGGTGGGTTGTATTTGTCTGGGGTTTGTTTTAGCTTCTGATGTGGTGAAACTGGAACACTCTCTTCTGTTTTGCTTCTGCCCAAATACAAAGCCTCCAGGCGTTGTCTCCGATGCCCAGGACTCTGAAAGGCACCACCTTCCTCAGCTAGAGGGTTTCTTATCTCAACAGCGTGTCTGCCCGAATCTTTACACCACACCCGCTTGCTCAGGCAGCTCTGCAAGCGGCTGTTGAAGTTACAGGGCTGTTTACTGCAGGTTGCTAAACGACTGCTACTGAAAGCAGGGAGCTGAGACAGAACGAAAACCAAGCCCAGGTGTCCTATGAATCGGCTAGTCTTAGACAGCAGGGATCTGGGGCCTCAGTCAGGCAGGGCAGAGGGGCAAAGAGTGGCCACACAAACAGCCGAATCCGTTACCAGTCCTGCCAAGTTGCCAACAACCAAAGCAAAGGCTCAGCGAATCGCCACAGGTCAGTCACTCCCGCTGCCAGGTAACAGCATCCAGTGCCGAGGAGCCACCCGGCGGTTCCACCGCCTCTCGCCACCCTCCCAAAGGTGGCGAGAACTGTCCCTCCTGCCTCGAGAGGAGGGAAGCGCGGCCACGTCACCTCAGAAACACGCAGGTGGCCAGGGGCAGGGCAGCAGGTGAGCACAGGGCCATTGACAGAGTGCTCCCGGTGAACGAGGCGAGAACAACCCAGGATTTCAATCTGAAAGCACCGCAGTTCTCTGGCGCCGGCGAAGAGCAGCAGGCAGCAGTGGGCTGGCCTCCATCACCCAGCTGGGACTGCCGCCGGGGGAAAGCACGCACACACACACGGACCCTCCGGCTCAGCAGCTAAAGGGACTGGCTACCAGAACAGACCCGGGAGAGTCAGCCCCGGGTCTGCCTTCTGGGAGGAAGGACTGCGACAGAACCCCCACCTCTGGGGGAGGCAAGGTTCTTGTGGCAGGGGGATTGTACTCGATCTTTCAAGGTCCGTCCCAATCTCTGTGATTCCACGAGGCGGTCCAGCTCTGTCAGGGCCTGGCCATGGGGACGTTTTCAATCCCCACCATTCTGGGACTGCCCGCCACTGTTCTGGTAACGCCGGTGAGAGTCGTTGTACAAGCAGAAGCCTTCAAACCCGGCGGCTGTCTCAAACCACAGCGCGGCAGCCGGACAGAGGCGAGGAGAAAGCAGCGACGGGATTCTGCGCGGGATTCAGAGCCGGGCGAGCTGCGCGTGATTAACTGGTTTCCTCAGCGCTGGCTATTAAATAAATAAATGGAACTCGAAGAGAAAACCTGGTGTCGTGCCACTACTCCTTACTGTCTGGAGTAAGTGAAGAAAAACAACTCGCGGGCAAGTTCAGAAGATCTTTAAGAGCCGCCTCAGCACATTTATTATTTAGGATTCACCCCAAAACGAAACGAAGATAAAAGCCGGAAGCAGGAGGGGAGTAGCTGTGGAGATAATTAAAGGTGATTTATTTCGGAATAAATCAGCCGAGGGAGGGTTGATTATTTCCCAAACAGGAAATATTCCCTGAATTAGTGCCACACAGTTTTGGCCACCGGACAATGACGGGAGCCCGCTCCAGCTCAAACAGAGCCAGTGAACCATATCACAGGGCCATTCATCTCGCACAGCCGCAGCAGCCCCCGAGCCGCAGCGGCGCGGCCATAAACGTGATTGCCCCGAGACGCTGTACAGTGCTCCCAAGACCCTTCTGCAGCAGCGGGGGCTCCTGGGTGCCGCTCCCCCATCTCTGGGTCCATCTGCTTTCTAACGGGCCGGGGGATGGGCAGCGACGTTGTTAAACGTCCCCCGGGACTGCACAGCGATCAATCATCATCTGATGAATGGCCACTCAAGTTAAACCCTGACCTCGCTCCACAATTCCCACACCAGCCCTCCTCTCCTCCCTCGCTGCTGCTCGGCTTCCAGCACACCCCCGCCTCCAGCCCCCCAAATTTCCCAATGCCCAGCGTAGACAAAAGCCCTGGAATGCAGCCGGCACCGCGGCCGCGCAGCCCCAGGAGCTGCAGCTGTTCGAGCAGAGGTTCGGGATGAGCCTTCTCGGAGGCTCTCTCAGCGATGCTCAGCACCCTGCTCCTCCCCGCTTGCCAACACTCCATTTCTCTCATCTCAGAGCAGATCCGCTTGCTGTGGGCAGCATGGCCGGACCCTATGTGCCCAGAGCCTCCGGCTGCCACCACTGCAGTGTCCTGCAAGGAACCTACAGGAGCCCACAGCATCGGGAGCTGGCACAAGGCAAGGGCATGTCACTTTAAAACACGGCTGATGCTCTGCAAGCTGCCTTTCAATCTTCACACCACCATGCAGCTTCCTCCTAGTTTGTACTTTGGGCACCGCAAAATTATCTCTGAGTTTACAAGAACCACCAGCCTACTCCCCATCAGTACCAGTGCTTCTGTACCTAGTTCCCTTGACCATAACTAACACCAGAGGCTGTGCTGGGCAGCACCATCAGGCTTTAGGTGCAGCCATTCGGGTTAAACTAGTTCTCCAGCGACTCTTGGTCCTCCTCCCTCAGCACCCCCCACACATCACTCCCTCCCAAAGCAGAGAGAAAGCTGCCTCCCTGCATCACGCAGGCAGCAGTCCTTCCCTTCTGTGTAAGGCCACATTCACCCACCGCTGAGGACAGCTGGTCGGGAGGTTGGTGCAGACAGCTGCACATGCAGAATGAAAAGGAGCAATACCTTCACTCCAGGAAATGCATGCGGTCCTTAGGTGCCACTGGAACAGCGGCTCATAGCCTGCTTCAACCAGAGCAGCGTGTCAGGAACTTCAGCTACTCACCAATGCAACTCTCGACATTCAGGCGCTCAGCACAAAGACGAGGGTACAAACAAGCCAGACCACACACACTGGGACTACTGGCCCTTCCCACTGTGCCCAAAACATTGTCCATCAAATTGCTCTTGGAATCTGGATTTTGACTCAATGCTCTGGTGCAGAAGACTCCGGCTTCACACCAGTTTTCCTTGTTGCATCATCCAGCGGTTACTGGAAATGGTACGACTGCCCCGGGAGGTATCCACAGCAGAGACCATTTTCAAATGTCTGACAGTAAAGTCTCTACAGGTACACAGGCACCTTGGAGCATTCCAGCCCCAACCCTGAGCTGGGCAAACAGTGGGCACCTTGAAGTATTCCAGCCCTGACCCTGAGCTAGGCAAACAGCGGGCACATTGGAGCCCAGCTTACAGTGGCCTAAGCCTCATGCAACCCTGCTGTGGGAAATACAGCTGATCCCACAGACAGTTTTCCTGAGCAGCAGCATTAACACTTCCTTCCTTCCTTCCTCAGACTGAATGGGTTCTGCTCCTTGGTCCAGTTTCTCAGCCACACAGGCATCTCTCAGCCCATCACGAGAGGGAAGGATAAATACCACAAAACCCCAGTCTAACCAGCACTGACCCCACGTGAACCCACATGCCTGGCTCAAGGCTGTCATTTTACACCACAGTTCAACTGGCAGCTACTTTCCAAGGAAGCCCAGTACCCATAACCCCGCTTTCCTCTCTTGCTGCCCTCTTTGTGGCTCCCCCAGCCTCGAGTGCAGAGATCTTCACAAACAGCAGAGAACCTGTGTTTGAATAAAATATTTCCTATCCCAGGATACTTTGACCCGAGGATCAAAGTAGCATCAGGGCCGGCACAAAGGAGGAGTTAAAACCCACAACTAAGGACAGAGACACCTGTCAACCACCTACTAAATATCAGCTGAGGTCCAATACCGAGCTCTATGGTTCAGCTCTGCCACCCTCACAGCTGCAGTCAGTGTAAATCCTCCAACCCACAGCGTTGATTTAAAGCTCTAACTGGAAGAACACTAACCTGAGCAGAGACAGAGATGCTGAACAGGCTGTTACACCAAGTTTAGCCACAGCACCGCTGAAATTCCTGAAAACCCACCCAGCTGGTGAAGACAGCTACATGTTCCTCAAAAAGGCAAGCACTGGGTCAGTCACATCAGCTCCGGTACAAGCAGAGGGGCTTTGGAAGACACAGAGGTCCATTAATCAAGTTTAGAAAACCCAGCCAGCTGGGAATGGAGCAGAGACCGTTTGTCTGGGCCAATGCAAACAACACCTGCAAATGCAGAAGAGACCCTCTTGCAAGGGACAGTCACTCCCGAGGGCCACCTCACTGCAGCAGTGCGACAGCCCGCACGCCAGGGGCAGAAAGCAGGAAGCCACACACCTCTGACAAAGCTGGGGCTAGGGTGTGTTGAGCCCAACGCACGCCGTGACGCTGCGACCTCTGCCTTTTGAGTTTAAAGCATGTATCCATCACCATCTGCAATTCATTCGTGTCGATCATGGGATTAAACACACCTGGGACTCAGCCCAAGTACAAGCCATGACCATCGCTTCCATTACAGCCACCCACCTGCCCGTGCAGCATCCCAAGCACTTGTCTCAGCAGCACCTCCACCAGCTCCAGTACCCTGCCATCCTGCTGTTCCTCCACCCTAAATGCCAGGCTCTCCCCACCGCACACCAGCTGTCCAAAAGCTCTTGGGCGCAGCCGATTCCAGTTACTGATGGACCAGAAAGAGCATCTCACATCTGTCTTCACTAATCGCACAAGTTCTTCCTACCTAGGGACCAGCAAGGCTTGACATTGCCCATCAATGCTGAGGTGGCCGAGGTGTAATCACCCCACGGTGGGCTAAGCTGCCCCTCAGTTATTGCACAGCAGTTCCTCAGTCTTCTCGTAAGGAAATTGTTTGGGGTCTGTTTTCCATGTGTTTATGGAAAAGAAGTCAGTTCCTGCCTCGGGAACCAAGCAGGTGAAGCGCGGAGCGATGTACCAGTGTCAGCAGCTAGCAGACCAGTTAGCCAGCAATAGGGCAGCTCCTGCACACACTTGAGTGGGGGAGAGCAGCCTCTGCTTCCACAAGCAGCTCAGGCCAGCCACCCTGGGGTGCCTTCTCCTCCACCATCACACCAGTAACAGCCAGTTCAAACAGCACCGGCAATGGCTGTGGAGTTCCCGGTCCTGCAAAGACCTGACGCAACAGTTGCCCTGCACATGTGCCCACACACCCCAAAACCCATGCACAGAGCTCTTGATCAAGGGCTGCTGCACTTGACACACGGATGGGGCCAGAAGCCAGCCAGCATCGCTGTCCCCTCTCACTTGGGGCTTCAGTTTTCCCACCAGCAGCAAGCGCACGCATCTACGAGACCCAACCAGGTGGCTGGCTGATGCTTCCCAGCATCGGATCAAGCACTGACTTCCCCTCCAATGAACTGGTTTGCAGAGAAAGAGGCCCGGAGGAGGAAGAGCTACTGCTCTGACTCTGACCTGCAAAAGAGCAGCAACCCAGCAAGACCTGTCAGAACACTCCAAGTGCAGACGCGATGCTGAGCGCACACCTGGAGCTAGTTACTCCAAACCCAACCTTGTTGGTACCAGAGGAGTCCGAGTCTGTCCCCCCGGACAGCTGGGTGCTGCATCACAAGGACACTGGGTGCTGCTGCTTTCCCTCCCCTCGCAGGCTGGGTGGCTGTGCTGTTCTGTTCTTGCTCTGGCGACAGCCCCCAAACGCAGGTTCCATCTGGCAGCAGACAAGAGCTGACTGCCCAGCAGCACTGCAAAACTAAAGCGCCAGGTCGGGCTCCAACAGACCAGGAAGCCAAAGGTCGCAGCAGCATTAAATCATTAGTTCCCCAGCTGCCACCAAGGCACGAAGGTGACCTTTGATTTTGTAAGAAGTGGTCCAAGCAATCTTCTGGTGGCAATATGGGCATCCTGGCACAGGGCGAGGTCACCCTTCAGAGGAAGGGAAGGGGAGTTCAAGATCTTGCGGGCAAAGAGTAAACCAGCTCAAACCTCTCCACTCCAGATTCACTCTGTAGACGTCTGAGCACAGCCAGTGACTATGAAGACCTGAACATTAGCTCTGCCCCTTAGAGAAGACTTCAACACTCTGCTTCACAGAATGGCTTCCGCAGACCACAAGGGATTGGAAGGGACCTCAAAAGATCATCCTGCCCAATCCCCCCATTCCAGCAGAATCCCCTAGATCCAGTCGCACAGGAACAGTCCAGGAGGGTTTGAAACTGCTCCAGAGAAGGAGACTCCACAGCCCCCCCGGGCAGCCCGTTTTCAGAAACGACAGCAGAAAGCTGTTGATCTCGTCTCGTGTTTTTACAACAAAGCTCTATCCAGGATGGACACAGAGCTGCTCCAGCCTGAGAAGGACCAGCATGCTGCACTGCATTTGTGTGCTCGTGAACGACAGCCACATTTTCCCCATCGCTGAGGCAGCAAACGCTGTGCTGCTCGTATTTCTTCAGCCTCCACGGTCTGGAACTCCATCCACTCCTGCCATCTGCTAAGAGCTCCTCACAAAGTGCCCTGCTCAGCGTCTAACGTCCACGCCGAGCTCTGGTCGGGTGCTCCCCAGTTCCTAGAAAGGGGCTGGTTTTACTGCTGCTTGGCAGACTGCAGCCAAGGTATGAGAAGGGCTTCCAACGCCAAGTGGACGCCAAGAGCACATCTGATCCATGTCAGCAGCCGTGTGCGCACGAGACCAGCCTGCGTGCCGCCGCACGCCAAGGCACTGCTGCGCGCCCGCTTTCAAAGTGATTCCAAGCTCTCTGGCTGGTGCAGAGGGCTCTCCCAGGCCAGTCTGTATTGCAAAGGCAACAAAGAACCTAAAGCTCCTCCTGCCTTCCTTTGCATTTCAGGAATTGGCGACTTGTCAAAAGACCATGAAGAGCCGCCTCCCCATCCCACGCCCCTGCGTTCCAGGGCTACCCACTGCCAGCTCTTCGTACAAGTCGACCACTCAGCCACAGCAGGAGCCTCAGGCATGGGCAGCATCAGACAACCACAGCCCCAAGTGTTGGGGGGAGAGAGGAGCATCAGGCTTTTCTGGAAACCACAGTTAGACAGAAATGACGCGATCAAAATACATCCCCGTGCGGTAGCCACCTGCTCACGTGTATTGAGCGCTTCCCTGGCAAGCACAGCCCCCCTTAAACACCTCAGTGGAGAAAGAGGCACGGGACCGCTTCTTGCCTCACTCTTCCTTTCTAGGTCCAGACAACACAGCAGCCAACACAAGCGTAAAGCAGCCTGAGCACAGACTGACGCACGCTGGTCGCACACCTGACCACGGGAGCACAGCTTCTCTCCAGACAACCCAGCGTCCCCAGTCCCAAGGCAGCAGCCACTGCTTCAGCCTGTTTTAACAGCAACCACCGCCTAACCATGACACCAACAGGCCACTCCGGTCACTTCTCCGAAGAACCAACTGCAAGGTTCACGCAGTTGGCCAACTCAAGAGACAGGAGTGGGCAGCTGATCTCTGTCCTTCCTGCAGCTACCAACCCAGACAGCGCCGAATTAACACAAGCAGCTGGAAGTCTTCTGTTAGAGCGACTTGGGAGAGACACGCTGCCCACCAGGGTTCCCTCCCATCAAGGCTTTTCGGAGGACCCACAAAACAACCAACCCCCCCCGCACTGTCACACACACCCCACCACCCCACTGTCAGCCTCACTTCATGCAGCCTGCTGGTGACCACTACTTCTCAGGCACCTCAGACAAAGGACTAGAGCTCTACCGCTGCACAGCAGCCCCCAGGAGAGAAGGAGCAAAGATGCATCAGCACTGCCAGCTACAACCCGAGTTGACTCTTGGAGCTGCCTGCTGCACTGCTCCCCATCAAGCTGAGGGCTGGGTTAGATGTACAAAGCTAAAGAGTCTCAGAACAGTTGCTCCTCACACTTCTAATTTAAAAACACAGGTCTCCATCAGGCCAGACACCAAGTGGATCCAAGAAAGACCCCTGAGGAAGACCCCTCCTAACTGATCTCCACTTGGGCACCTTGCCCCAGCCTGACTCTGGCTGCTCTGTGAAGTGGAATAAATGTCTTCTGCTCACAGTCGGAAAAGATATCTTCCGCCAGACATCCTCTCTCCTCTCCGTGAAGGACCAGAGCCAGGACTTCCAGTTCACAGCACAAGGAAAACACCCTAAAACTCAGCGCCACTCACAAGAACCTCCTCAAGACCCCAATCACCAGCGAAGTGATTTTTGCAAGCAGCCACTTCGGCCACGAAGGCAGCCCTGCCCCTGCCCACAAGGCTCTACCAGCAAGACAACGGGCCTCTTTCGTTCAACAGGGTAATAACCAGCAGCGCAGTCCATCAAGATAGCAAAGAGGGCAGAGTACTGCGCAACCATCACCCTCCACACCCCAGCTGGAGAGGCCCAGTTGATATCACCTCATGCCAATAAGGGGCCTTGCAGTGCTCTGCAACAAAGGTCAGGGAGAAGGAAGAAGACTTTGAGAGCCAGGCCACAGTCAAGCAAGAGGCCCTTTTCTGTGACTGTATGTTTTTCATCCTTGCTACTGCATCTCTTGTCATGAGGGCCAGATGCCAGGGAGCTGGTAGAGCCGCACAACCAGCAGCAGAAGCTACGGTCAACAGCTTGAGTGCTCAAGCATGGTGGCAAACAGGAGCTAAAAACAGCTCCCAAGAGCAAAATCTTGGGCACAGGGCGCTCTAAGAGGCAGGAGAGACGCAGAGGTTCCCTTGCCCAGCCCTAAGCCTTCCCTGCAGTGACAGAACTACGTGCCTGACCCCTCCCAGGAAGGGCTGCCCAAGGGGGAAACAAACGCACTCCCATCTCCACAAGTGTCCCTCTTGCCTTCCAGTCCTTCGCGACACACACAGACTCCCTGTCTGTCTACTGACAACATCTTCTGTCGCCGATGAGCTTGTTTTGCTTGCTCCAAACATGCCAATCAGTTTGGGGGCGACAACGCCACAATCCTACCTCAAGGGAAGCAGTCAAGTGCGAGCTGCGACTCCTCCAGGGTTTAGTCAGCAGAAGCCAACAGCCCTCAGTTTCAAGATGAAAAAGGGGCTATTTTGTCCTACATGGGCTCATAGCAGATGAGGTTCCCAGTCAACTCGCTCAACCCCCCGGCAGTGCATTTCACTAGACTCAGAGCTTCCAGCTTATTCGCCTTGGACAGGAGAAGCACGTTCAGTTTTACTTTTTAGTTTGTCCTTTGTGCTACTGAGACGCATGTTCAGGTCTGTGCTCCGTCAGCCGCGGGGCTCTGTCTCCTCTGGAGCGGCTCCAAGCCTAACCCGGGTGCAAAGACAAATCCCCGAGATGCTAGCACGAGGCTGCTAGCACTCTGTGCTGCTCCTGGGAGTAGGGGAGACACCAAGCACTCCTCCGACCAGAGCAAGGCCACGAGCCTTGAACACCTCACTGGCCAGCAGCACTGCTCGGAGATACAGGGCAGGTTAAACTAACCCAGGAGACCAGATGTTTTCTCTTTCCGCTGGTCCCTGTCCTCCCTGGAGCAGCACACAGGCCAAGAAGGGGAGATGCCCCTGATGTGCGGCTCACAGAGAGGTCCTAGGAGATAAGGAAACAGCCCTTGGCTTTCAGCAGATCAGCTCTCCTCAGCTGAGAGGCAGCTGGAGCTGCCGCTAACACCTTCGAAAAGGAAAGGCAAGCCCCAGCAGCCTTCTCAAAGCCAGACTGCGCCTGCCCACAGAGGGTCAGAGCAACGAGCTCAGACAGAATCTGAAGTCACAGAATCCCAGAGCACCAGGGGTTGGAAGGGACCTTGAAAGATCACCCAGTCCAGTTCCCTGCCACAGCAAGATCCCCTAGATCCAGCTGCACAGGAACAAGTCGGGGTGGGTTTGAAACATCTCCAGAGGAGACTCCAAATCTAGAGAGGTTTGGTTCAGCTGCCCGCCACAGGCAGCAGAGGAGTACAAGGGCCTGAGGATGACTGGAACACAGCCACTCCTTTCTGCACCCGGGACTGGCTAGCGGCAGAGCCTTGTCCCCTAGAGGCACAAAGAAGTGGTCAGGACAGACAGACAGGGAGCTTTCTCTGCTAAGAGGTGCCCTGCCTCGTCTCCAACAGCCCCATCAAAAAAAAAAAAAAATGGGGAAACTAAGGGACTTGCGAGGTTCTCGATGCTGTTTTGCCTGTGGTGGAAGTCACGCACAGAGATCAACACAGAGCCCTAACCCAGGGGGTCGGCAGCAGAGAGCCTCAGCTAGCTCCTAGAACCTTCACGCATGACCTCAGCAAGCAGAGCTGATCCTGCAAGAAGCTGCAGGCTCAAAGCAGAGCAACTCCAGCGAAACCCAGGCACTGGGGATGCTTGAGGACTAGAGCTGATACAGACCAGGAGGGGACTTCTTGTGGGAGAATGATGGAGGTGGAGCACCTCCCTTATGAGGAGATGCTGAGGGAGCTGGGTCTCTTTAGCTTGGAGGAGGGGAAACTGAGTGGTGACCTCAATGTCTATAAATATGTGAAGAGTGGGTGTGAGGAAGACTGAGCCAGGCTCTGCTCAGTGTCTTCTGGTGATAGAACAAGGGGCAATCGTTGTAAGCTGGAACATTGGAGGTTCCAGATAAATATGAGAAGGAACTTCTTCACAGCAAGGGTGACAGAACAGTGGAACACGCTGCCCAGGGGAGTTGTGGAGTCTCCTTCTCTGGAGGCATTTAAAACCCACCTGGATGTGTTCCTGTGCGACTTGGTCTAGGTGATCCTGCTGTGTCAGGGGGGTTGGACTGGATAATCCTTCAAGGTCCCTTCCAATCCCTAATGATTCTATGATTCTACAAAAGGTGTCAAGAAGGGACAGGGAAAGCTTCCCCAGGATGTCAGCAGCAGACAGTTTCTCCGTACTCCTTCCCCCTCCTCTTCCTCCCCTTTTGAAAACACAGGAGCAAACTCATGCATCGAGGATTCTGATCAATGCAACATGGTAGGAGAGAGCAGGAGGTCAAGAGGAAATGATTAATCCTGCGCAGAAGGCTGGCAAGATGAGCTGGAACAGCTTCCAGAACAATGCCCCTGCTAGCAGGCGGGTCAAAAGCCCTCACCACAAGCAGAAGCCCCAGTTACACTGTCCATGCTCCCTCCTTAACCTGAGCCACACAGCTGGCTGTTGGAAGCCAGGTCTTCAACGGGTTTGATCAGAAGACCGGCAAGAAGTCAGTGCCAGGCACAAGAGACAGAATGAGAGCTGAGCTCCAGAAGCACCAAGAGCTCCATCCCAGGGAGGTAACTCCAGGAGGCTTCAGTAAGCTGAGGAAGGAGGGAAGAAGCCATGGGCACAGGCTTCAGGTGCAGCTGTGCCGAGCCCGCAGCCCTCTTGTGTGTCTCTGAACGCACAGGGCTTTCACAGCCGCAGCCAAGGCTGAGCCAAACAAGCCCTCCCACAAAGGAGCCGCCACCCCATCAGTATCCCCCCTGCCCACTTTAGCCAAGTCCCTCACCCGAGCACTGTCAGCACCATCAGAGAACTGATCCCACTGCAGGCTGCCATCGCCTCTGCAGGAGCCAGTGGAGAGTGAAGGTGCTCACAAGCGACCTCGCTGCCCTCAGGCAGCCTGCAGTACCGGCAGTACCCGCAGTTCTGCTGCGGGCGTAGGCGCTGGTGGCCCACAGAACAGCGGGTGGTGGGAAGAGACACCAGAGGGGCTGCCCTGCTCCTCCTCCCTGCAGCAGCCACCTCTTCACTTGTGGGGCCGCTGCAGCACCACAGCCCGCAGGAGCGGTGTGGGGAGTAGGGAGCGCCCCAGAGCAGCAGCCCCATTGCCTTTGTGTCAGCAAACAGCCTCCATCTTGAGGCTCTGGAGGCTCTCGGGGCAGTCTGGAGAGGCCAGCAACGGGCAGTAAAAATGGCAGGTTCCCATTAGCACCGTCCAGCAGGGCTATCGTGATGCCAGCGGTGCTGGACAAGCTGTTGCTGTGCAGGGCAAGTGTTTACCCCTCTGGGCCAGCTCACCAGTAACCTGGGCACCAAGCCCCACTCCCACCCCGAGCCAGAGGAAGGGGGCTGTTGCACAGAGCCACAAGCAGCGTTTTGGCAGACAAGCCCTCGTGGCTCTCAAAACTCAACTTCTGCTGATTGGGAACAAGAGCAGGAGCCAGTAATTCCCATGATCTATTAGCCTGCATTCCTCGCCTGCCAGCCCTGCGTGTCCGCGGGGGAAAAGGACAGGCTGCAAAACTGCCGATGGGTTTCGAAATAGGAAGGATTTCTGCATCAGCAGGTCATTTCGGCTGGGGAAACCCCCACCTCCCCACAGCAGTCTGGAGGCAAAGCTGTGGTGTAGTGGTCGAGGCAAAACCCAGCTCATGCACGAGTCCTTTTCTGCCAGCACTTGAATGCCCCCTCCACCCAGTACAGGTACCTCGACACCCCCGCCCCGGCCAAGTACAAGCACCTCTACTTCCCCTGCCCCAGTACAGGCACACAGCCCTGACACACGCTTTGGATTTCCAGAACAGGGGCTGGAGCAGCCTCAGCACTGGGTCTGCACAGAACATGGCTAGCGTGAGCCAAGGCTAATGCAAGCATAGGCTTCTGCAGGCTGCCAGGGCTACTTCCTGCAACCTGTGAGCAAACCCAAGGGACAAGCCCGTGTGGCTGGCTCACCAGGCCAGGCACAAGGATGTTGAAGAGCCGGCTGACTGTTATCAGAGGCCAAGCGCACGTGCTGAGGTCAGGGCAAACACCCGCTTGGCTCCGTCTCTCCACAGAAAAGCTGGGAGAGTGGATTCCGAAGTCCAAGCGCTGCTACTGCAGAGGAAGGCACCACAGCCAGCGCCGGGGTCCTGCCCTAGCAATGGCGCCCTGAAATTGAAGGGGACCGTGCTCTCGGACACCTCCTCGGACACCAGGAAGGCACAGAGCGGGGTGGAGCAGAGCGTCCGGGGTCCTGAGCCTCTGCGTGCCTGACAACACCTACAGGCACCGCAGTGGAAGCCTGTTAAGAAGCCTGTTTGTTAAGAAACCTGGAGAATGGGCCCCCCCACCCTCCATGTGGCTCCAGACTAGGACTGAGGGCTCTCCCATGCCTCGCGAAGCTAACAACTCCCATGCTTACAAGAAGATGAGACCCAGCTCAGGACAGGCTCTTCTCCCTCTTCCATTTGTTCTCTCTGCCTTTGCAGGAAAGGAAGCACACGGCTTGCACAGTAGAACCTCACTAGCCACAGCTCCTGTGCTGGTCTGCACGGCGCTGCCAGAGGGCTGAGCAGTTCAGGGTTTGCTCCACTTCAGGACAAACATGTGCAACACAAAGCAAGAACCTCTGGAGCAGAGCCCAGACCACCCCCACTGACGAGAGAGCCAGGCTCATCCTTGCTTGGGCCAGTGCCTCATGGTCTGCCCCACAGAGCCCAACAACTGCCTCAGAGACACCAACCCACCAGCCCAGGAGTCAGGAAGCCGGACTTGCCCCCAACTCTTCTCTGAGAGTGCCCCACAACCTCCCACCCCTACGCTTGCAGGGGCAGGGAGTACAGAAAGCAGACTACCTCTGGGAAAAGGTTTTGGGCTGCATCTTGTGAGCAGGCGCGAGAAGCCCAGACCCTCGAACCCCATCACAGAGCTTAAGTTACAGACCACAAAATTAATTCCATTCGCCAGTGCAGCGGTCAGGACGGCGTCAGCATCCCGGCAGCACCGCTCTGCCACTGAAGCCTTCTGTGCTCTGCAAGCGCCCTGTCCCCTCCTCAGGTTTCTGCATTCCACTACATCCCAGTGCAGTCTTGCAGCCCATTGGGACCCGGCTACTACCGCGGTGCAGAGCTGTGCCACTGAAGAAGCCTCCACCTCGCCATAGCAAGATGTCATAGGATCATCATAGGATGTTAGGGGTTGGAAGGGACCCAAGAGATCATCGAGTCCAACCCCCCTGCCGGAGCAGGACAAAACTATCTAACACAGATCACAGAGGAACGCATCCAAGCGGGCCTTGAAAGTCCCCAGAGAAGGAGGCTCCACGACCTCCCTGGGGAGTCTGTTCCAGTGCTCCGTGACCCTCACAGTAAAGAAGTTCCCCCTTGTGTTGAGGCGGAACCTCCTCTGCTGCAACTTACAGCCATTGCTCCTTGTCCTATCACAGGGAGCAAGTGAAAAGAGCCTGTCCCCCCCTCCTGGCCAGCCGTCAGGTACTTATAAACATTGATCAAATCTCCCCTAAGTCTTCTCTTCTCCAGACTAAAAAGCCCCAAGTCCCTCAGCCTCTCCTCATAAGCCATGCCCTCCTGTCCCCTAATCATCCTCGTAGCCCTCCGCTGGACCCTCTCCAGTAGATCCTTGTCCCTCTTAAACCGGGGGGCCCAAAACTGAACACAGTACTCAAGATGAGGCCTCACCAGGGCAGAGTAGAGGGGGAGAAGAACCTCTCTCTATCTGCTGGACACACACCTCCTAATACACCTCAGGATCCCATTGGCCTTCTTGGCCACCAGGGCACATTGCTGTGCCATGGTTAACCTGTTGTCCACCAGGACCCCCAGGTCCCTCTCCACAGGACTGCTTTCCAGTAGATCACCTCCCAGCCTGTACTGGTGGAGTTTGTTATTCCTCCCCAGATGCAGGACTCTGCACTTGTCCTTGTTGAACTTCATCTGGTTACTCTGTACCCAGCCCTCCAGTCTGTCCAGGTCTCTCTGGATGGCATCACAGCCCTCAGCCAAGCCTCCCAGCTTGGTGTCATCAGCAAACTTGCTGAGCAGACACTCTGTGCCCTCATCAATGTCATTGATGAAGATGTTGAACAAGACCGGTCCCAGCACCGATCCCTGAGGGACACCACTAGTCACAGCTCTCCAGCTGGACCTGGCACCATTGATCACCACCCTCTGAACTCTATCCTGCAACCAGTTCCTAACCCACCTCACTGTCTGCTCTTCCATCCCACACCTCCTCAGCTTGCTCACTAAAATTTCATGGGAGACAGTGTCAAAGGCCTTGCTAAGGTCAATGTCCCTGCAGCTCTCCCCTGGACTGGCTAACTGGACCAAGGGCCAGCAGTGTTCCCTAGGCCAGCTGAAGCTTCCCATCTGACCACGCTGCAGAAGATACTGGGCCAGCACAGCACTGGATGCTGGCAGCAGCAAAGTCAAGGATCACAGCTGGGAAAGGTGCCTGGGTCCAAACGCGGCTTTCCAGGGCTGAAGGAAGCGTCCTGAAGTTAAGGGCTAGTTGCTATAGTACAGGGACCAGTGAAGCTGCAGCATTTGTAAGAACTCCTCAAGCCAGCCTCGCCAGAACTGCTGTCAGTCAGACACACAGAGCCCAGCGTGACCCTCACGCCCCAGCTCCGCAGCGCTCAGATCTGCGCCAGCGCCGCTCGTTTCAGTCAGGTCAAAGCTAACACCGCCAGGCGGTACTTTTCTGTCACTGTTTAGGGCACCAAGGCTCAGTCTCCTCACTGCTCCTCTGCCCTGAGCTGAGCTGCACAGCCTGTTCAGACTGTCCAGCTGCAGCAGCTGCATTAACTAGAGGCAGTAGTGCACTGCCAGCTGCTACAGGGACTACACAGACTATAACTAGTACAGAACAACAGACTACAGTGGTGTCCTCCGAACACTAGCAGTAGTTGGATGCTACTAGACAAGACGGTGGCCATATTCCGGTGGTTTATCAGGCTGCAGAAGAACTAAAGCTCTAAACAGATTGGGTGCCTGTGTGGTGGCTTCCTCACCCCTGGCCAAGAGTTTCCAGCTTCAGAACAAAGACCTTTTCAATTTGACTGGGGGCTACAAAGACAAGCAACTGTGCGACCCAGTGCCTCAGTTCCACTGGGCACTGAAGCAGCCTAAGGAAGCCCTGGGGCCACCTCACCCCAGCTTCCAACGTGGTCTGGTCGCCAAACGCGGAGATGGGGTTTCAGCTCACGTGTTCAGCGCAAAGGTCACTGGCTCGGCCAGGCTGCGATCACACACATTCCAGGCAGCGCTGCCTCATTCACGGCAACAGCCCCGACAAAAGCGCTCGGGGATCGGCTTCCCTCCCGAGCGCCATGCGGGACTCGGCACGAAACAAGCGCCTGCTCTGAGAAGCGGCTCCTCTGGCGCAGGCGCGCGGCAGGCTCGGACTGTTTGTCCAGACAGTCCTCCTCATTTTCATTAGTTTAAGGATCTTTCCCTCTGGAAGCCTTTCTGCAGGCGAACGCTCCGGCATGTGCGCTCGGCGAGTGTGTCCCTCCTGCCTGGGGACGGGCGCACAGCGAAGCTGGAGAAGTGGCCCCCACACCACGACACTGACTGATGTTGGAGAGAACCTTTCAACAGCAGCCATTCGCTGCCAGTGGGCTGAGGGCAGCAGATTGCCTGGGCCACGCAGGGGCCTCTCAAGAGGAGTTTCCTCCTAGACCACTGGCACTTTACACCTTCTCACAACCGCTGCTCCAAAGCTGCTTCATCAGAACGTGCATGGCCAACACAAGCTCCCAGAGCTACAGCTGTGGAAGTTGCCTCCAATTATCTGCCCCACACCTCTGCTTAGGGCAAGGGGTGATAGAGCTGTCTGTCAGAGCCACTGCCGCAGGAGCTGCGTGAAAAATGAGATTCAAATAGCACAGGGGGCACCAACTGCTTTACACCACCGCAGGAGAACTCCCATCAGCAGGCTCAGCTCAGCAATAAAATTGACAGCAACAATGCAGCACGAGACGCAAGGAGCTCAGCAAGTTCTGTGGGGTCCCCACAGCAGGGCCACAACGAGGACGGATTCGCTATCACAGAACCATGGAGCACGAGGGGTTGGGAAGGGACCTCGAAAGACCAGCCAGCCAATCCCCCTGCCACAGCAGGGCCACTAGATCTAGTCACCCAGGACCACTATCGTGAGCAGTCCGATTTCCATCAGCAGGGAAACCCACTCCTGAACACTGCAAGAAGGCAACGCGGACCAGCGGGTCTTTCCTGCCAGCAGCTCGGGGCAACTGCTCGTAGTCAGCTGGACACTACCACCTCTGCTGCCTGGTTCTGGTGGTGGCTCCAACACATGGCACCACCTCCTTGCAGTCCACCTCCTAGCTGAGAGGCGATAAACACACTGCAGAGTTCTTGCTGCTCACGGTAGAAAACCAGCGTAGTCGAGTAGGAGACAAACCTCTCCAGGGCTCCGTGATCATTTTAGGTATCACTTACAACAGGAGGACACCGTGTGGACCCCTCGCTCGCAGTCCCACGCTACACAGCTTCCCGTACTGAACACGGCGGCTCTGACAGGTTCAATACACGATTCCTGCATTGACAAACTGTCAACTTGGCTCGTGCAGGAGGACTGACTTCTGTCCTGCTGGGAGGACAAGCCCTTGCAAAGCCATTTCAGACGGCACTTACACATGTGCTGACAACGCACAGTGAAGACAAGCTATTAGCAACAGGAAAAGCTATCGCTAAGCGGCCAAGAGGGACGGTCGCTGGCTCTGCGTGTGGACAGTGACCTAGAGGTTGAGAGCGCGAGTGCTCTGTAACAAAAGGCACAAGTACGGCTCCAACGAAACTCATTCAGAGCATCCAAGTCACTCACTTTCCTTCCAGAGTCTGTGGGACCCTCTGAAGGGCTTCCTCACAAGACAGAGTGAGAGACACTCTGCCAGAAGGGCAGTAAAAGGAGATTAAAACCTCATTGTTCTGACACATCACATTTGTCTCAAGCTTACCCCATCCCCACCAAGTACAGCAGAGGCATACGCCTGCTTGGACACAGTTTGTCGCTGGGAAGAGGGTGGCCCAAGGTCTGCCATACACAGCCCTCCAGCAGCATGCCAGCCATGCAAAGAAAGCCAGCCCTAAACCCTCCAAGGTGTGCTTCCCCTCGCACCAGCCTGCTTACTGGACTGCTCCATTCCCTCCACACAACCTGCCCCACCACCAATTACACAGGATAACTCCAGTAAGGGAGTCATTTTGGCAACAGAAAGCCCAAGGGCAATACACCAGTCACATCTGCTCTAGTGAGAGGATCAGGGTCCCCGAGGAGGACTAAGCAGTGCTAGAAGAGAGCAAAAGCAACAGCGCTGTCAGTTACAACACGTGTTGTCTTCAACGCAGAAAGCAAAGGATGCCTTCAGTTTGTGGACAGGAAAGCAACACTGTGACCTTCGGGAAACTGTCAGCAGCCATCACGTACAACCCTATCCAAAGTCCAAACTCTAACCTCATCAGTGCTCCATGATTTTGAGAGGAGATTAGTACATCCACTCCCTCACTTTGCAGCTGCACTGGGAGAGGAAGCGGCAAGTACAGTGCTGCGCCTTCCTTGTTCCCATTTCATCAGGTACGCCAGCAGCACCAGGAAGACTGGGACTCCATGTTCCCATGACTCCCTCGAGATTAATCCCCTCTAGCCTCCCAGTGTTTTAGTACCTGTTAGCTTTGATCATTTCCCCCCAGGTAGAAGTCACTGCCCGACATTTCCAGTGCTGGGTTTGAATCCTTTTGATTTCTCGTGAACTGTGCCACCTCTTTCCCAGATGGATTTGCCTCTAACAGAAGCTGACACCGGCCGCATGGTGCTGGCACCGCGCTGTCAAGTCAGAACTGCTCCTACAGGAGCTACGGACAGAGGAGGACCCATCTCTGCCGTGTGCTCATCCAGTGCTTGGTCTGTTCAACTCCACAGACTGTTCAGTCCAAGCAGGGGAAGAAGTGCAACGTCCATTTTCCCTTACAACAGCCCATTGGTTTTCTGTAGGGAGCCGGCTCTCGCAATAACTGTGGCTGGCTTGCTCGCCTGCCTGTCATCGCCTACACAAGAGCTGGATCTTGGTTTGCTCACCTGCCCACGAGAACTGGCGAGCACAGCTGGGCACCTGGGCTCTTCACCGGCAGCCAGCCTCCCGTGCAAGGAGAACCCCTGTGCAGGTCAAGCACTGCTGGAGCACGAGTGACTTTGTGCAGCAGCTCGCAGACCCAGCCATGCTCCAGCCCTGGCATATTAAATCTCAGCGCCTTTGGGCGCAGCAGACAGCAGCAAGGGTGGGCTGGGCTGTGGGCAGCTGACGTTTAACTCTCTGCCAGCACTACTCGCAAAGGAAAAAGGCTCTCGGCTCTCCGACAGCACTCTTCCTCCAAGCCATGCTCCTTCTGCCTCATACACATGCACAAAGCATTCTAGGACTTCATAATGTACTTCCAAACCACAACTGCAAGCCTCTAGAGGCTACCGACCTCATCTATATCTCTTACACCCTCAACCACCCAACATGGCATCGCTTGAGGTTAGAGACCAGGAACAGCCACCTTGTCCCTGGCAGGGACCAGCACTGACTGGCTCACTGGCAATTTGCACAGCACTAACATAAGACAACCCTTGGCACAGCGCTGTGTGGGGTTACCAGCCTAAAGGCACCCTGATGCCAACAGCTCGTCTGCACCAAGGATTCCAGACTAAAGTCTTTCTTTTGTGCAGTTAACTGACAGCACAACTGTGGAGCAACAAGAACAACTGAAGGGAAGGTAGACGGAGAGGAAGATTTGAAGTGACACTTCCACCACAAGTGACAGCCTGTCCCCTGATAATCAGGCACGGATGAACGAGAGAAGTGCTCCACGCCCAGGAGAAACACTGTTGTAGCAACTTCCAGGTATGATGTCTGTGCTCAAACTCATCTGCTTGATGTCAACCTAAGGGAAAATCCTACTGTCACCAGCGTTTCTCGCCTACTGAACAGAGGAGACAGGTTTAAAGCTACTAATACCAAGGTTTCAAGCTGCTCCTGCCAGGCTCTGTAGGGCCGGCTTAGGCTTCGGGTGAGTTTTCACACTGTCAAACAGCCCAAGTCACATCGCTCCAGTACCCTCTTGGAAGGCTGCCCGTCTGTCACCGGTCCTTTCACGAGGCTGTAAATAGCCTTCTGAGAATTAAACAAACAAGAACCCTCAGCTCTGCAGTCAGCCGCTCTCGCAAACATTGTCCACTGCCACACTCTCGGCAGAAGGTAGAAAGAACCGCTGACAAACAGCTCTTCGACTGCCCCAACTGTCTGTCCCAAACACTTCTAGAGAGAATAAACACTTTCCAGTACTGCCCAGGCACAGCCGCACGGGACAGCCACCCAGACCTCGCTAACCAAGAGCGGCAGCAGCCCATTAACTCGCAGAACACAAGTCTCGCAACTGGAACTGAAGGCTTCAAAATGCTCCCTTGTTTGAAAG
Source organism: Rhinopomastus cyanomelas (assembly GCA_013400115.1). Taxonomy (NCBI): domain Eukaryota; kingdom Metazoa; phylum Chordata; class Aves; order Bucerotiformes; family Rhinopomastidae; genus Rhinopomastus; species Rhinopomastus cyanomelas. Next base: position 1,086,671 of record VXBP01008420.1, on the reverse strand, counting down.
CAATTGCTAGGGCTGCTGTGCACAAGGACGCACTAAACCTACTCTAAGCACAGCCCAGGATAACCCACCCTGCCTGTCCCTCAAGCACAGCCCACCAGACCCCAAACATCATTTTAAGGTCCCTTCTCCTACAAAACTCAAGCTTTCGATCCCTGCCACTACCAGCTTCAACAACAAGAAAAAGCTTTCCGAAGCTTTCTAGAAAATCCCGAGGTCCCGCAGCACTGGAGAAGGCAGGAGAAGCCCGGAGAAGCCCCTCTGCAAACTGAAGACTGAGGCATCACCGCATCCCCACCAGTGTGAAGACCCCCGCTCACCAGTTCAGCAAACACCCCGCAAGAAACTCCAGCAGGGCTGTCCCCAGGCAAGCCCTTTCCCCCAGCAGCCTGTTGTGCCGCCCACATCTCACACTGGGAACAAACTACCTCCAGCTCCCAAGTTAGCAGCCCCCTGCGTTCGAGCCCGCAGAGCCGAGGGAAAGGCAGCGGACCTCCGCTTCCCAGACCCAGACCGAAACCAAGTTTCAAACTGTAACGGCAAGAAGGGCTTTTCCCGACGGCACTGGAAGTTCACTCGGGGGCTGCCAGACCTATGGAACAGGCTCACCGGGGCAACCGCCACACGCGAGGACCGCTCATGCGTTCCACTGCTTTAGCGCTAAACTCGCTGGCGTCACGCAGGGAGCCAAAGCGTCGCCCGCGGGCAGCTGTAGCTGGTTCGGGTGGAGGACAGCTGTGCTGGCTCTGGCTGCCTTCAGCCAGAACAACATCGAGCCAAGGAGCCCGTTCTCGGCGGCAGCGTCCTTTCCCTCTAGCCCGTCCGCCCCTCCGCGCCGCGCAGTCCCCGCCCCGGTCTTACCTCATCATCGTGGTGCTGGCAGTAGCTGGCGCGGTCGGGGAACACGGAGAGGATGTTGTAGGGAGAGGCGGAGTAGGGCGGGCTGAGGGCGAGCGGCGCGGCGGGGCCGGCGAAGCGCTCGATGAAGTGGTCCTTGGTGAGGCGGACGCGCTGGTGCGCTCGCACGCAGTTGTCGCACAGGTGCTCCTGGCAGTCGAGGCAGCGGGAGCTGGCGGCGTTGCCCTCGTCGCAGGAGCTGCAGCGGGGCNTTGTTGCCACCGCCCCCTCCCGCGGCGGAGCCTCCGGCCCCGACGGCGCGGCCGTTCTTCTGCTCGTCGGCGGCGGCCACGACGACCACGTCCAGCAGGTTGCTGAGGAGGAAGTTGGAGGACGGCAGCGCGTCCATGCCCGAGGGCTCCGAGATCACCACCTTCTGGTCGCAGATGGGGCAGCGCAGCTTGAGCGCGTCCCCTGTGGCCGGGTGCCGCTGCGCCTCCAGGCACTGGCGGCAGAAGGCGTGCAGGCAGGGCAGGACGTGCAGCCGCCGCGGAGGGCCCCCGCACGACGAGCCGCCGCCGCCGACCCCGGACGAACTGGAGGTCTGCGAGGACGACGACGACGTAGAGGAGTTGGAGGAGAGGGGAGCAGGGGAGCCGCAGGTCTCCTTACACAGCGGGCAGATCTGGAAGTCGGACTCGGGAAACGAAGCCATTTACGATGGGGGTCGGGGTGAAGACGGATCTCCCCTCCCTCACGAGCAATAGAGGGTAGCGAGCGGCGCAGGAGAAGGTAGTTCTGAGAGGAAGGTAGTTCCAAGAGCGGCTCAGGAGCCAGGTGGCATCGATCAGTCGTTTATCAATCAGTCGTTTTGGGCCAGCTGGCATCAATCAGTCGTTTTGCGCCAGGTGGCATCAATCAGTCGTTTCGCCAAGTGGTATCGATCGGACGGGTTCACAAATACAGGGTCATCGATCCGGCGGGTCTGCAGGGAGCCAAATCCTCACCTCGTACCTCGCTGCTGCCGGGGGGTGTTTTTGGTGTCAAGGTGGAGCTGCCCTGTTGTCCCTCAAACGGATCCTTCTTTCCCACGCGCGAACTTAGCCCCCGATCTCCCGCCGCGTTACACAGACCGAATGGATTCCCAGATCTGGCAGTCCCTCGCACAGTCTTCTCACGTCCCCCTCGGGTCGGCAGCTGGACAAAGTGGTTCGGCTGTTCGCCCTCTTCCTGAGCAGAAAGTGCATGGGCGCCGACCGCCCGACTCCAAACCGCGTCCAGCGGGGACCAGCACCGATTCCCACGGCCGCAGGACGGGGTCGAGGCGCCGGGGCGGCAGTGCAAGTCCCTTTTGGCCGGGTGAGGGACAGCAGGGGGTTAACTCAAGTTTCGCTCTTTCTTGTTGGGGCGTCGGGGCTTGTCCTGTTTTTCTTTAAACCTGTGCTCGTCGTGGGGGAAGGGGAAATTGCGTTTCAGTTCTCCCCTCCGCTTTTGCAATCCAGAGCAGCTCTAGGAGAGAGAGAGGCACTGAAACACGGCGGCCAAGCAGACTTCTCCGGCTCCAGTCCTCCCTCGCCGACGCCGGCTCCACCACCGCATGACTGGGGGTGGGGATGGAGGGTGGCGATGGTGCCCACCCCACCGGCAGAGACTCACGCTGGCGGGACGCGGAGGAGAAGGGAAGCGGGGAAGAAAGGCTGAGCGCAGTCCCCTCGAGAACCCCGACTGCCTTCCTTTCAGCGGAGCTCCCCGCCGAGGGCAGCCGCAAGCCCGCAGCCGCCGCGCCACACGCGGCGCCTCTCCCGGGCGGTCAGAGTTACGGGCTCGGCGCGGCTCCCGCACGCTGCGGCGGCCGAGCACAAGAGCAGCGGCAGGTCCCCGCCGGCCGCCCTGAATTATTCATGCGGGGCAGATTATATTCGCTCGCCCAAGCCGGAGCCGCTGCGCAGTGCTACCCGAGAGCGCTGCCTAGCCCCCTCCTCCTCCTCCTCTCCGGTTCTCGTTCGCTGCGAGCCCCTGCAGCGCCGGGGATCACATTTCCTTTGTCATCTCGCCTCTTCGCGGAGTGTTTTATCGAGAAAACAAAAATAACGCAAGCCAAGGAGAGGCGAGGGGCGAAGCAGGAGCCCCAGCCGCACCGCTCCCCGCGATCCGCCAAGCCCCGCAGGGGCAAATCAGTAGCAATTACTCACTGATGCGGCGGCGGCACCGTCCTGGGCGGCGGGGGATCCGGGCAGAGCCATCGCGCCGGGCGCCTTCCCCTGCCCGGAGGGGTGCGGAGGGCGGCCCGGCCCTGCGAGGGAGCGACGGAGGCGGCTCAGGGTGCGGGGCAGCGCATGGCCCGGCCTCGGCGTGGCCGGGAGGTCTGGGGACGTGCGGCTTCGGCCCCGCTGCGGCCGCCTGTTCTGGCGGCGGGGCGGCGTGCGGGAGCCTTTTAAGGTCCGACGGCGCGGGCTGACTTCCGCCCGACCGCGGGGGGCGGCGGGCAGGAAACATTCGCCCTCCTCCTGCCCGACCTGCCCCATCCGCCCGCCGCCAGCCCGGCTGCCCCCGGGGCTCGGACGCGCTGCGGCTGCCGGCCCCCCACCCCCGGCCGTTCTCGGTTGGAGATGCGAGCGGAGCTCGGGAGCCATCCTTCGAGAGCGATAACGCGGCCGTGAGCGCTCAGCCGCTGGGTTAATTGTTTTCTTGAGCCCGGCCGAGGGTGATCTCGGCTTCCTTTGTGCTGCTGTGGCTGCAGCCGGCTCTACCGTGCCCGGGAAGGCGACCCCGAGCGCTGCCGCCAGCCAGGGGCAGAACCTTCCTCTCCTTTAAGCCGAAGCGATGCAGTTAGCAAAACTGAGCTCGATGGCACTGGCGCTGCTGCCAGACCCAAGTCAGATAAAACCCAACACTTTGTTTTAGCGAAGCCCCTCGCAGCCAACGGCTTCTGGAAGGAATGGAGAGGGTGAGCTGCAGCGTGACCGAGTGGCCACCCTCTTGCTCCAGTGGCTCCTGTGCTGGTGAGGGAGGACACAGGGCATTTTGCATTTAACAAGGAAACTGGAAATGCTGCGAAGTTGTAAAACGTGAAGCTGACTGAGGGAATGGAAATCAAAAAATAGAGGTAGCAAAGGGAATCAAAATGTGAGAACATCCAGGCAGCTCCATTGGTGAAAGATCTGTGAATCAGCAAAACAAATTCAAACCAAACTGCTAAATGATTTTAGTAATTCTTCCAAAACCTCACAGCAAGGGAAAACTGGCTGTGGAAATGCTGCGGATTCTGTCCAGGCTGTAGATGGACAAATACCCAACACTGTTTACACCCTGGGCACATAAACTCCATCAGGAACTGTCTGCTGAAAAATAAAAGCATCTTTCCACAGAACCACAGAACATCAGGGACTGGAAGGGACCTCCAAAGATCACCCAGTCCAGACCCCATGCCACAGAGGATCCCCTAGATCCAGTCACACAGGAACAGGGCCAGGAGGGTTTGAAATGTCTCCAGAGAAGGAGAGTCCACAGCCCCTGTGGGCAGCCCTTTCCAGGGCTCTGGCACCCTCCCTGGGAACAAGGTCCTTCTCACACTGATGGGGAACCTCCTCTGTCCCAGCTCACACCAGTTGCCCCTTGTCCTGTCACTGGGTGCCCCTGAGCAGAGCCTGGCTCCATCCTCCTGACACCCACCCTTCACATATTGATCAACATCCATGGGCTCACCCCTCAGGCTCCATTTCCAAGCTCAAGAGCCCCAGCTCCCTCAGCCTTTCCCCAGCAGGGAGATGCTCCCCTCCCTCCATCACCTCTGTGGCTCTGCACTGGGCTCTCTGCAGCAGCTCTGTGTCCTTCTGGAGCTGACAGGCCCAGAACTGGACACAAGATTCCAGCTGTGGTCTCAGCAAGGCAGAGCAGAGGGGGAGGAGAACCTCTCTCATGCACAGGTGACAATAAACACTGAGTCTTTTGTCTTTTCCTGGCAGATACCAACCCTAGCAATGAGCTGAGCTGAGCTGTGCTTGCTTGCCAAAAGCCCTTCAGGATACAGAGAAACTCAGGAGCTCCAACATCCTTGTGCAAGACCAAGCAATGGTCTCCACCACAGCTGATGAAGTCTGTGGGGTGACTATGGTGCATTAAGTTGAAAACAAGGCTGAGTATTGATGCTGACCCTCAGCAGTGTGTTCAGCTGGGAGCTTGCAGTAGGTATTGCTAAAGGATTTGGCTGGCGGGCTGTGTTCTTTATGTTACACATCTCTATGTTCCCACTGAGCCTGCAGGTGAAACCCACCGCAGCTCTGAGGAGCTGTGGTTAAAAAATCATGGAGCCCTGCCTCAGCTCTCTCTGGGGCTGCTACAGTGGGTTAATGACACCACGGAGCCCATCCTTTTCCAGACTAAGCGGTAACTTCCCAAGCAATAAACGCATGGTTGATCCGGTTGGGTGTCCCAGACAGTGCTTCCCACTAACTCCCTCAGCAGAAGCCATCAACTTTGGCATTCAGACCTGTGTCAGTTGGGCAGCCATCCCAAGGTGCGTGTCTGTGTCCAGCTGACCCCCCATCTTCCTCAGGCGCAGCTCTTTGCTTCCCAGCTAACTGGCCAAAGAGGGGAATCCTGCACATTCATGCTTCACGCAGCTCTGATGGGTTCATGAGGCTACAGAAAGTCCTTGTACCTGACAAGCTGACACCCTCCCCAAGCAATGCTTGTCCCTTAAGCAGTGAGTGGGACAGAGAGTCCTTATTCCCCAGCTGCCATCCTCCTGTCTGAGCACCTCTGCCCTTCTTTTCCCTCCACCACCTCTGCCTTTCGGGGCCTCCTCTGGGTATGGGTGGCCTTCTGGCTTCATCAGGAGAGATGCTGAAATAGAGCTGAAGGGAACCCACTGATGTTGTGCTCTGCTCTGAAATGTTAGCTGCTGGAGCACTCGTGAGCTCCACTACACAGCAGAGAGCACCAGGCCTCTCCTGCTTAGTACGCTGGCCTGATGGTCTTCCATCCCATTAACTACTTGTGCTATAAAAACCCCTCTGCTCTCCTCAGACAAAGCAACACCCCGATGCATCTCATTTGTTTTCTAAGCCAACAAGCCCTTGGGTTAGGAACAGTGTGAAGGCAACTGGTGAAGTCCGAGAGACTTGCGGTTCCTGTGCAGACGGCAGGATGAGGACTTCCTATGATCTTTCCCTGGGAAGCTGGAGCTTTGCATCCACCCTTTTTGTTTCTTAAAAACAAAAGAACAATAGTTATCCTGGCTGGAGGAGCCATTGTCCCTCTGTGCCCAGTGAACGTAGTCTCACTGCTTACGTGAGCAGGAGACACTTCTTTGCACTCTGCTTGCGCTGCTTTGTGTCGCTCTGCTGAGCTCTCTCGCATTTATTTCCTTCTCCTCAGTATTTTTCCCACCTATTTCTCTCTTTTTTCCTTTGTTCTCCCTTCATTTGCTGCTGCTGCACTGAATTTGAAGCAGTGTACAAAGGCCAGCCCTCCGTCTAGGCTGTGTTGAAATCCACTCACCCATCTCCTCTACCTTGAGCCACCTTGAGTTGAAAGATGTGCTGGGACGCAGAGGACAGAGACGGCCCCCTCTGCACAGCTGTGCGAGTAAAGCCTGTGGATCTGGCTGGCATCTTCGCAACTCGACGCCGTCCGAGGGCTGGCTTTGGGAAGCAGGGATCTTCCACTCAAACAGCCGACATTACTTCTATCCCCAGAAACACACCCCAGTTAAGGATCAAGCCTCTACCCTCCATTTCCAGAGGGAAGCAAATCCCTGCTCTCTTGGCCTAAAGCTCTGAGCTCTGCAGGCAGCTGATACAAAGGGGTCATTTCTGGATGTGCTAAGGAAACGTTTGCTTCAGTCCTACTGCCATCCTCCCAGAGCACCTTCCTGCCTCAGCCTTGCTCCAGTTCTCCTACTGCCTGCTCTGCATCGGAGATGAAACGAAATGACTGGGGTTTCTTTGCTTTCTGACTCATTCCCTCTTCCTTTCACAAGTTCTGGCTGAAAATCAGACATTTCTACTGTGTAGGGGAATTTAGCATCGAAAGGACTTTGAGCACCTTTACCTCCCCATGACTGCATCTCTGAAATCAGTTCTAGCTTCCAGACTTCTCAAATCCCTCTCTACTCACCATCTGTTCAATCAGATTTTGCCTGAGTACCTGTGCTGGCTTTAATCTCTCGTGGTGGCAGTTGCCTTCCAGGATGGGCTCCATGCCAGAGGATGCGAAAGTCTGATCTCCCCCAACTCCACCCTTATCCTGTCGCAGCTTTCAGACGTTGTGCCCACTGTTAGCAATGATCTGAACCCAGACTCTGGCACATGAGGAAGAGATTTCACTGGCTCGATGTTGGAGTCTCCTTCTCTGGAGACATTTCAAACCCTCCTGGCCCTGTTCCTGTGCAGCTGGATCTAGGGGATCCTGCTGTGCCCAGGGGTTGGATTGGGTGATCTTTCCAGGTCCCTTCCAGTCCCTAATGACTGGATCTAGGGGATCCTGCTGCGGCAGGGGGATTGGCCTGGCTGATCTTTCCAGGTCCCTTCCAGTACCTAATGTTCTGTGACTCTGTGATGTTGGACTTTGCAAAACCCACTGCTGGAGTAGGACTAGAGGCTCTCAAACTCCCTTCCAAATAAATGGCCCATCAGAACACTTTGCCCTTCAGGAAGAGCTTGGCAGAGCAGAGTATCTTACAAACACGCTCTGCAGGTCAAGCAACGCAGGCTCAGAGCAGCTGGAGGTAGACAGTAGATGCCAACATTAGGGGCTAACAAATACAAATGTTTTGTTACTAGCCTCCTGCTTCCTGCCGCTGCCTGCAGCTCCTGGTGCAGTTACCCTCTGCACCGCTAACTCGGCTGTAACCCAAAGCCAACCCTAGCTTCGCTCTTGTTCACATCCAGGAGATCCTTTCCCTCAGCTGAGTGCTGTGGTGCACGCCAGTGCCTATGGGAGAAGGGCCTGTCAGCTGCTTACACTTTCCCACAGCTGTGTAAACTCTGGGCATGGACAGCTGTTCCCTCCCAGATCTGCCTGCAGGAGCCGGGACGCCTGGCACCCTCAGCTATTCATCACCAGCCCTCAGTGCAGCTCCTAAACCAGGATGTGAGTGTCCCCTAATGTGCTGCAGCACTGCAACACTGACCTTGTGCTGGGAAGAGACGAGCGCTCTGCAGCTTCTTCGGAGGGACACTAGTGTCTGTCATCTCTTTGGCTGCCAGCATCTGTCCAAGTGCTGCCCGGCCCCTTCTGCCACCTCGTTATTCCACAGGGCACCTAACAGACCGCTGCCCCCTCAGAGTCATGAGCTGTAATCCCTTGGATGTTGTGAAACCACAACCCTTGGAGAGGGGCCCCTGCCTTTGGCTGATTGGGTACCACAGGCAGCACTGATCCTGACCTGCATCCAGGAGCTGCAGCACACAGCTGCTCCAAGCAGCGCAGGTCCCTTCTAGAGGTATCAGTTAAACGCTGAGAGAGAAAAGCAGAGGTGCTTCTGCATTATCCTCAGCAGAGAACAGGCTTGGAGTTAGCCTGAAGTCTTTAAGGCTCCGTGTGTTCAAACCAGTGCTGGTCAGACAGTCCCTGTGAAGGCAACAGGCTCCTTTACCAGAGCAAATTACCAAGAAGCAGCCAGGCAAGGTGGTGATAGAAGCTTCTGCTCCATGTGAGCAGGAACTGTGGTTATAATTGAGTTACCTGTAGGGAAAATCGTAAGGTGGACGCAAGAGAAGCTTGTGCTACCTTGCATGAGGCTGCTCCTCCACAGACCGTGAGAGGCTACAGACTTGAGTACTGGCTTCTCTACAGAGTCTCTGGAAATGTGAAGTGACCTGTGAAGAGCCCTCTCCCTTCCCACAGCTCTGCCAGGGAGCCATGGAGAAGCACTTGCCGGGCAGCTTTCCCTGGCAGTTGGGGCCAGCAGCTGTCTCCTCTCTTAGGTGGGACCCTGATGGCCTTGCCACAGTCCTTCTCAGAGGTGGGTTTACACGAGCAGCCCGTTGCTCACTCACAGCACAGTGCATAGCCCCTCTCCTGTGCCACGGGGAGAACAGACGGGCCCTATGCCTGCCGGTGTAGACCCTTCCCAGCACACCTCCATCACAGAGGCTATAAATAGGCTGGGGAGGAAGACAAAGGGGAGCTTTCTTAGAATGGAGGGTACCCTGGGTCCTGTTTGCAGGAGCAGGGATCCCAAAGGGATGGGAAGGCAGACAGGGAGATGGTAAAGCAGCTGGTTTGGCCGATGCTGTAGGTCTCAGGAAGGGAACTGCTGTCACACTGAGGGTCTCTTCCCTTTTCCACTTTATTGAAGCAGGGTGTTGTCTCTCCTTCCCAATAAAACTTCTGTGTGTCTCTGATGGATGGGTGGTGCTGAAAGTGGGCTGCGTGTTGCTTGCTGGCTGCAGAGCAGCGTTAAGCCTGACATCCCCTCCTGCGAATCACTGCCTGGCCATACAGATGCTCAGTTGTTTCAATAACAGCAGCCCAGGGGCTTGTGTGTGGTCTCTGCAGCACAGACCCTTTCTCGGGGGGCTCACAATGGCCTTTGGAGCCTGCTGCAAGCCAGAGAAGGAAAAATAAGGAAGGAGGGAGCCAACCTCAGGAAACCAAATCGAATGGCAGCAGCAAGCACCTCAGGAAGCTCAGCCCAGTGGGTGGGGTGGGGTGCAGGGCAGGTGAAGAAGATCACAAGTGTAGGAAATCAGGGAAACAGATGTGGCTGTGCCAGGCTGCACAGGGAGCTCCCGGGATGCAGGGCCAGAATTCCCAGGCCATCCCATCTGGCAGCAGAGGAAATTGTGTAAAGTGGAGGAGCCAGGGGCCCCCTTTCTTCCAATTCTTCTCTCCCGACCCTTCCCATGATGCAGCGAACTGGCCCTCGCTGCCACCATCGCGGTGCCTGCTGAATGCAGCCATTGTGCCGCAGCTGCAGCGCTCTGCTATTTATAGAGCGGTCGCCAGTCGCTGCCGTGCAGCAGTGACAGGGAGGACACCCACACAATCAAGCGAGTGGGTGCCCTGTGGGACTTCTGGCTTTTGGCCCAACGGACTGTGCAGTGGAACTGGAAATAACCAGAGGTGAGTGGTCCGGAGACAGCCAGGGGACTGCTGGAGGGCCGATGAGCAGCAGTGGGAGGAAGGCAGCTGACAACCCTGCGATGTGAATCTGAAAGACAACCTGACCCAAGCACATTGTGGATATCAACTGCCCCAGGCTCTCACAGACCTGGGCCAAGCTGCAATCTCCAGCCCCTCAAAGGGAAGAGACTTCCAGTGGTTCCTACTTCTCATGGATTTTTATTCTCTGACTGCACGGATCCAGAAGCTGGGGGGAAACTGGTAAAGGCAGTGGTTGTGAACTAGTAAAGGTTATTATTTACCACTTGGATGGCAACTCAGCACAGAAAGACATGACCCTTTCAAGAAATCAGAGGCTACCCATAACTTGCCCCCTGGACATGCTGGGGACTCAGGGGTGAGTTGGGAGGTGGGCACAGCAGCATCTGCTGTGACAAAAGCACAGCTGGAGCCTGAGGGACACTGCAGCCTGAGCTGCTGCAGATGGCTTTGCTGCTGGTACGGCAGCCTCACAGCCTCCTGCCGCTCCTCCCAGGGCTACTTTCACTGCCTGTTTGCCTGCTGGGAGTGCTGAGACCCCTCTGCACCACAGCACAGAGGTGGCCATCCCAGGGATACTCCCCAATACTGCTGTTTTAATATTAATTTAAATAACCTTAAGAAGGGGTACACCAGTAAAACCACAAAAGCCAGAAGGGGTCAATCCTCACCAGCCAAGGCACACACTTGCTCTGTCAAAGATATCTGAAAGTGTTTTTAGATCCCTTCTCTGCTCTTTTCCAGCCTCCCATGTGTTTGGGCTTTTTGCTTTCTGTTCTGATTTTCCCATTCCCCAACAGTGGGACACTGCGCTGGTCAGGAGGACATGTGTGCCCCACACATACTTATCCTCTGTGGTCACCATGCAGGAGACAGGGATCAGCCATCAAAGCAAGAGGGTACCTTATCTTCCCAAGTTATTTTGAGAAAGACAAAGCGAGGAGATAAGAGCAGCCCACTGGGCCAGGCAGCTCTGCCTAACAATGCCTCCCCTGCCCTTAAGGGTTGGGACGGCAGGGATCTGGCCTGTGGTTAAAATATAACTTCTTGGAGGCAAAAGCTCCGCTGGTGACTTGCGACTGTGAAACGTGGCTGCTGAGACAGGAGAAGAGGTTCATGACGACGACACTTTGTGCCTGCAAATCAGACATCTCGCCCAGCACGTGCACGCCGTGGCCCCCAGCATCCATGGGGCAGTCAGCGCTGGCTGGAAAGCTCTGGCAGTGCTTGCGAGTGCAGTTAGCTGTGTTAGTGTTTGGCCTTGAAACTTGATGTTTCTCATTCCGTATCCTGTGCTCATTTTTCCTCCTCTGCAAACACTTCAGTCTCCCATCCCAGGAGCTTGTTAAACTACCCTGTAAACACAGGACAGATGTCAACGGGAAGAATTCACCAGCTCACAACAAGCCATCTGCCTGGAAGAATCTCTCTGCACCGCTGGGGGGAAATTCACACAGCAACGAAAATGCTCAGAGTTCTCCGGGAAGACTGATGACCAAAAATCACGAGAGAGCCTAAGGATTTGTTTGAGATACAACTGAAACTTTTACAGCAAGCTGCAGGATTTGGGAGGGTAAGTGCTCGCTGCCCTGTTGGGCTGAGTACTGGTTGCTCAGGTCTGGAGCAGGCAAACCCACTTCACAGTCACCATCACCCTACAAGCAGGGGAGGTTTGCGAGTAGCTCCTGGTCAGTTTATAGTCCCACGGCAATAAACAGCCAAACTCCTACTCAGGATATACTTGGACTACTCTGGAAATACAGCCTACAGAAACCACCTAGGGGATAGAGTTTTGCTCAAGACCTGATCGTCGAACCCTTTTCATCCAGGTAAATAAGAGTTTATTTGGCCATTGAGATTGTTTCACTGGTGCCGATTCCAGCTCTCAGAGCTCCTGTGGAGTCTTGCAGACAGGCTCTTTTATCTGCTGCAGCTCCAGGAGCACATGTCTGTGTACTCTGCATCTCTGCTTTACCTGAGGTACCTGTTGGTGCTTTGACAGACACTCCAGTTGGCTAAAGGGGTTTGTTTGTGGCTCAGGGCCCTGGGAGATGAATTGCTGGTGATCATTCAGCAGTCAGAGATCTCACTGTTAAACCACAAGCACTACCCTGAAGGTAGCCTAAAGTGACACAAGAAAGAAAGGAAAAAGCCTGGGATTTTAAGAGGTCATTTCCCAGCAGATCACTTAGTGCCTGCCCAGCACACAAGCTGAGTCAAGGTTCATCCTGCAGTACATTAAATCCCATACAATTCACTCTTCCCAAACATACACCCGGTTTTGGGAAGATCTAATTGTAGGGGATATAATATACTGCAGGATGAACCTTTATAGCATTCCTCTGACAGCTGCACAGAAAGACACCTCAGAGCTTAACAGCCACAGGGCAGCAGAGATTCTCCAGCGAATGGAGAAGTCAGCCAGGACATTGCTGCTGTGCACACGCAAGGTCAGGGCTGCTTCTGTGGAGGGATCACATGGACCAAGGAAGCAAGAACCACTCTGCCCAGAGCAGAACCGGTGGCTGAACTTCCCCAGTGATGAGCACAAAAAGATCTGCTACTTGCAGTAGGAATCGCAGAACATTTGGGACTGGAAGCAAGCTCGAGAGATCAAATAGTCCAATCCCCCTGCCAGCGCAGGATCCCCTAAATCAAATCACACAGGGACACGGCCAGGCAAGAAACACCTGTGACTGACGGGAAGAGACTAATGCAGGGCGCATCCCGATGCTGAACACCTCACTGGTTTCCACCTAGAAGTTCACTCTATTCAATCAAACCCACAAATACACGTTTCTTTGCCCTAGAGAGACAACGAACAAAATTCACATAAGCAGCCTGTAAAACATGGCTGCAAACCAAGGGCTTCCCAGTCAGGTTCAACCCACTTCTCCTGCTCCCTTACCTTTCATGGGGGTCAAGCCTCAGACCGCCGGCAGGGCCAGACCCAGGGATCACTGCAGGCCCAGCGGCGCCCGCACAGCCGTGAGGGCTGCGCTGTGCACAAGCCCCACGGGGCTCCGGCCCTCGGCCCGATCCCCCGGCGTTAGCCCCGTCAGCCCCGGGCCAGGCTGGGGCTGCTGCCGCGCCCCTGGAAGCGAGGGGCCAGCGCGGAGGGGCCGCGCAGGGCGGCCCGGGCCGGGCCAAGGGCGTCCCCCAGCGGCCACAGGGCAGCGCCCGGCTCCGTGCCGAGCTGCAGGGGGCCTCCAGCCCGGGATCCCGGTCCCGGCGAGAATTTGTCACTAAAACACTTTTTAAAAGCACATTATTTCTGTTTTTTGAACTGGAAACCGCCCACGGGAAGGGCTGGGGAGCCAGGGAGCCACAGACCCAGGACCCTGCTCCAGCCATTCACCCGCCCAGAGCAGGGCTTCCCCACCCCTCAGCTCTGACCCGAGGGAAGATGGGGACAGTGGCTCTCCAAGGCTGGGCTGTGTGAGCAGAGCCTTAGCTTTTGCTGCCAACAGCAGCACTGGAAGAGGACATGAAAACCCGTCGCAGCCTTCACCCCAGTCGCAGGCAGCTGCTGAACCCACCACTGCTGGCTCTTAGGGAACACAGCCTGGGCAAAACTAACCCAATCCACTGTCCTACGACAACAGAGCATGCAGGGTGCTAGCCCTGGGCCAGGGCAGTCCTCAGCGTCAGCACAGGCTGGGAGAAGGGGTGACTGAGAGCAGCCTCACGGAGGACTCGGGAGTGCTGGTGGATGAGAAGCCAGTGTGAGCTGGGTGCCCTCAGAGCCCGGTCACATCCTGAGCTGCATCAAAAGCAAGGCCAGGAGGCTGAGGCAGGTGATCTTTACCCTCTCCTCTGCACTGGTGAGACCCAACCTGAGTGCCGTATCCAGCTCTGGGGTCCTCAATCAGAGAAGAACATGAACCTGGCTCCAGAGGGTCACAGAAATGATCAGAACTCTCCTGAGGGCAGGTTGTTCAGCCTGGAGAAGAGAAGGTCCTAGAGATATGTCATTGCACACTTTCAGTACCTGTAGGTCTGTAAGGAAGACAACGAGGGAGTTTTTAGCAAGGCCTGTGGTGACGGGACACCGGGTGATAGTTTTGAACTAAAAGAGGGGAGGTTGACACCAGATATAAGGAAGAAATGGAGGGGAGTGGTGGTGAAACACTGGAACAGGCTGCCCAGATAGACGATAGAGGCCCCATCCCTGGAGATATCTGAGGTCAGGCTGGATGGGGCTCCAAGTAACCTGATCTAGTTAAAGATGTCCCTACTCACTGCAGGGGGAAGGGACTAGATGGCCTCTTAATGTTCCTTCCAGCACAGAGCAGTCTATGATTGCATGATTAATCCTGCCTAGCAAGCAGTGGTCTGCATAATGCCAAACCAGCCCCATGGCAAGCATGGCTGGTGTCTACTGCAGTGGGCCCGTGGGCCACCAAGCCCAGCCAGGAGGGCCCAAACTGCAGAGCAGGAACCAGCTCCTCACTCACCTTCCTCCTCCTGGGCTGAGCCAGAAGACTTCTTCAGCAGAGATTACTCTGATGGTTTTACACCAGCTGAACCAGCAACTGGATCTTAATGCTAGTCCTGTTCAGGATGTTAGATGTTGCTGTGTTTATAAGGAGAGACTCTTCACAAGGGCGATCCGGCTGTGGATGTGATAGGGAACAGTGCTCGGATGGCTGTGCCTGCAGCAGAGGTCGAGTTGGGTGGAAAAACAAGCAGACTTGAAGCTTATTTTTAAGTTTTTTTAAAGAAAAAGGCTGACTATTGCTATAAACCTCTCCAGTCTGATCACTGGCAGGGCATGCGCTTCATGCTCCTCATGGTGTAAAAGAATCCCCCTAAATGAATAAAATATGGCAATGTGTGCTCTGACTCATCCTAAAGCCTAAAGAAAAAAAGAACAAGAAAGCAGAGAGAACACAGGGGAGCCCCTGTCTCAGCTCTCATTGCCCTCTGAGAGCATGTGGCATGTGAAAGAACAACCCCTGGTGGGACAGGAATTAAAAGAAGTAGTGAAAAAAGATGAAAATACAAAGTGATCCATGAAACGCAGCCCAGAGAGGGGAGCCACCAGAGGAAATGAAGTTAAGGGTGTGTTTGGAGGGAGTTTGTTTTCTCAACACCTCCCATTTCACTGCTGCTGACTTAAAATGAGGGTTGTGTTTCACCAGCAGTTGTAGCTGGTGGGGAATCACAGACTGGCTCAGGTTGGAAGGGACCTTAGAGATCATCTCCCTGCCATGGGCAGTGACACCTCTCAACTACATTTGGTTGCCCAAGGCTTCATCCAACTTGGCCCTGAACTGGACCTCCAGGGAGGGGGAAGCCACAATCTCTCTGAGCAGTCGATTCCAGAGTATCTCCACCCTTAACTGAAGAACTACTTTGTAAGTTGCAACCCTGCAGACAGACAGCAAGGAGGCCCTCAGGTAATACTCCCTGTCTGAGCACCTGCAGGGAATCCTTAGACTCAAGCAAGAAAAACCCCTTCCTTTCACTGAGCTTTCACTCCTGAGGACACACCACTTCCAAAGGGACATCACAGGGAATACTGCTGGGCTACAGCTGACAGGAGCAGCAACCTTGCCTGGCACAGCAGGGACACCGGATGGAGTGAGGGCGAGCGCTAGGCACTAGAACACTGCTTAGACAACCTCTCACCTAATCTTCAGGACCTGCAGAGCAACCGCTAGGAACTGAGTTGAATGAGAGGTCTGAGAAAGCAGCAGCTCCTCTGCAAAAACCAACATTGCGCTTGGGATCACAGTGGTCTGGGATTTCTGAAGTCTGGCAATAGTGAACCAAGATGACTGCGTTTCAGTGGGAAGAACAGAGAACCACCTGACTCCATCTCTTTCAAGGAGTCACTTGGACTCCCTTGGACTCCCTGCTCACCTTGAGCATTACTTGTGCAGACAATGCTTCCTCTCCTCAGGTGTCACCTTCATCTCCTCAGGTGCTAACTGCTGTGAATTGCATCTGTAATCTGTTGTTTAAGAGGATTGTATGTGTTTACTGGAGGGAACAGCAGAAAACAAAGGGGATGACAGCTCCTTTAAAGTACAACTGGCACAGTTAGCCATTCCAAAGCAACAACACTGGAGCAGCACAGGAGCCTCTGGTGTAGAGGCCAAGCTGATGCTCTGCTTCCTTCTGCAAAGCACAAGTAACTGGATGGCTTCTCCTTTGTGCTGTTTGAAATTCAGTAGCAGGCAGCACAAACTGCCACCGCTGCCCCGAGAGAGCTCACACACTGAACTTCCGCAGCCAGTAGATCCTTTAAGAGCACTGCAAAGTCTGGTGTGATTTGGACACCCCCAGATCTGTCTGGCAGTTCTCAGACCTGTTCAAGACACACAGGCACCTTGCTGCAGACTGACATTTAATGTCTTTGCATAACTCACCGTAACAAACGTGATTTCCCAAGTGCTACCACACACTGGGATTCCCACAACAGTACAGGAAAGGTATGGACATCTTTCCCAGAACCGGCACTACAAAGCACTGTGCAAATTGTGTAGGACTCCCATCCTTTGAGCAGCAGTTAGAAGAAAACTTGTGGGTTGAATACTGATAGCAAAATAGAGATTTCAATAGCTTTCCCTTAAAAACACTCATCCATACCTACATCCCGACAGAAAATACACAGTCCATCTGACTACCAGACACTTGCTCAGTTTTTCCAGTTCCAAGGGATACACAGGTCTCCATCCTGCAGCACCGAGTAGAAGTGCGAGATGCAGAGGTGCATGCCCTGCAGGTACGGCAGCGACTCCTCCAGCAGGCGCTTACAGCAGTCTATCATCTGTGCGCTGGAAACGCTGGGCTCCTTGTACAACCGATGCAAGGAAAACCTTTCGGTGGAAGTACTGATCAGCTCCTTCTCTGTAAGCATCATTCTGACAAGTGGAGACATCATACAGTGACAATGTTAGAACCTCTCTCTCAAAACAGACCCTGGAGTGTTTGTAGGCTACACGCGTGTGCAAGGAGGTGTCCCTTCACACGCAACTGCACTGACACGTTTATGAAGGCTGATACCTGTGGGCTGAGAGGCTGGACTGAGCACATGTCTCTATGGGCACTGGCACGCCTGCACCTTGTCACATCTGAACATGACTTTTGCTCACCAGGTAACAAAAAAATACCACAGGAAAAAATCCTGTGAGGCTACTTTTCCAACGTAAGGGATGGATGAGCTTAAAGATGACTCTTTGAAGGCTATTTAAGAACAAAATCACAGTAGTAACCACTCTGCTTCAGAGCTGCAAGCCATCAAAAGCAAAGGATGACAAATGGGGTCATGTGATGCACACTGAACACAGCAGCAACTGCAGCAGTATGTAGTGGCTGGACTTGCTGATCTTAGGGGTCTTCTCTAACCTAAATGATTGTGATAGTTCAGCAGCTCATTAGAAGCTTTCCACAGCAGAGTGTTAAACTTCCAGTAACAACCTCTAAAAGGCCAGTAAGGCCCAGTAACCCATCAGTTCTTCATTAAAAATAAACCTCTTAGCCATCAAATACAAACACTGCCTACGAGGTCTAGAGCAGGACTGACGCTTCTGATGGCTGTTACATGTCACTGAGTTAACATTAAGCAGGGCACTGTGACTCACTGCTGGCATCCCTTCCATCTCACATCTGTACGGAGTTGCCACGAAGGCTGGTGCTTCATAATTTTATCCTTCTTTCCCCCTCATTAGGGGCTGACGAACATTATCCCCAACTAGATGACAAACAAGTAGAAAGAATAATTCTCCAGGCAGCCTCAGGTACTTGTAGTGTAGATGGGACTGCTCTCCTGTCACAATACTGAGAACAGTCACAGAACTTTGCTGCTCTTCCTTAAACTCCCACCTCTCCTTGGGGAAACCCCTGTAAGAGTGGTCACATTGCTCCGTCTTGTGAGCACTGACGGCTTCTCTCTGAAGAAGGTCTTAACTGGTTTGTTTTACTGAATGCTGCCGTTTCTGCCTACAGACTGCAAGGTCATGCTGTGTTTCACACAAAAAACACCTCTGTAACGCCCTCCTGCTTATCAAAAAACAGACACGCAGAGATTTGGCTGAACTGAAGGTACCGAGTCACACAGACACTTACTGCTCCTTTCTCTTTAGGTTCTCTCGAGCTTCCTGGGCTTTGGCAAAAATGAACCACTGGAGGGCTGCTGGATCACAGACCGTCGGGATGGTGAAGTGTCCCAGCTTGTGTAAGCCTGGCGTGCACCTGTCACTAACAAAACACAGTCACAGTCACTACAGAGTGCCAGTGGTCTACACTTGAGTGCTCACAGGAATTGCTTGCAGAATTCACTCTGAAGATCAATTAATCAGTCAGAATAACTGGGTAAAACATGGATCAGGTTTGATTAATGAGAACACAGAGGCATCCATCATACAAAGCTTTTGAAAATCTTGTTCCAAAAGCAACTGTCGATGACACTTAAAAAAAGCCCAAAGAGCAGCAGCATGTTACACAGCTGAGCACTGAGCTGACAGCATAGAACCTCTGTCTGAGAGTGTTGGGCTGGGTTAAATCAAAGACAAAACCAGCTTGGACACTACCCTGGATGAGACCAGCAGCATTTTCTTCAATCCAATTCCTTCCTAACCCACAGGAAAACACTTAAAACCTTTGTAAACAAAAAGACTTGGACCTGTAAGCCCACAACAATTCTTCTTAGGGAGAGTAATGGATAATCAGAGCAACAGAGGAAAATAACCCAACAAACAAGCAAAAGGAAGACATCTTGACTGCAAACACCTGCCTTTCCAGAATCATCTGCAGGCCTCGCAGACTGTGGGGATGGAAAGGCAGCCTGCTGTCACATAATTTATTGTAGAAAGAGACTAGAGTCTCGTAGTACTCTTCCAGAGTCAGCAGGGGCTGCAGCTCCTCGATGTAGATCACCTGGATGCCTCCCAGGAGCTGGCTTATTCGATCCTCCAACAGCAGCTGCCTCTTCTGCAGTTTGTAGTAGCTGGGCAGTCTCTCGAAGATCTGTGCAGAGACACACAAACACTGTGACGTTACAGAGCACAACACTCGGCTTCCAGACATGAAAAACAAGAAGCAGCTATAAAAGAGAAACTTAACGTAAACACAGAACTCAAGGGGGGAAAAGAGACTTCACAGCTCTGAAGTCCATACATTCTGGGGCAAGATAGAACGGAATCAACTCTGAGCAATTCCAGTGTTTACACTACAGACCAGGAAGAAATTCTTCCTGGAGAGCGTGGTCAGGCATCAGAATAGTCTGCCCAGGGTGAGGGCTGAGTCCCCACCCCTGGATGAGCTTACAAGCTTACAACATGTAGTGTTGGGGGATCTGGTTTAGGGGTGACCCTGTAGAGTACCCAACCCCCACCCTGGGCAGCCCATTCCAGTGCCTGACCACTCTCTCCAGGAAGAAGTCTTTCCTGATGTCCAGAGTTCTTTCTGGGAATGAGCTCCTTCTGGATACTGCAATGTTCTGCCAGTGTTTGCTGCACAGGCTGGCACACTGCAGAACTCCTTCGCCCGCTCTGTATCTAACCTGGGTGGGACCAACTGATCAGTGAGGGCAGCAGTGAAGACCTGACGAGGACTGCTTTGGTAGCGGTGTGTCACAGGATTACAGTCAGAACACACAGTTATGCTGCTCAACTGCAGTAACTGCGTCTGCCTTAAATCACTTCCAAGCTACCCACGCTCGTTGGCACCTGGATTACAGCTTACAAGGGGTGTCACAGCAAGGCAGTACTTTCAAAGTCTTCTTACCTTGGTCCAGTGATGGTGAACATCCATGGTCCCCAGCATCACGTGGCCTGCGGCACTCATGCCTGAGCGGTCCGTAAACACCACTGTGCGTCCTACGGCATGAACAGAGGGCTTTAGGGTTTGGCTTGAAATCACTCCCACAATAGCTTAAGGCTTAACTGTGGCGCTAACATAGCACGAGCACCACACTTCTGCAGCACAAACACTTGCAAGGAGGCGTTTCTGTTCCTCTCAAAGTGTGAGGGGTGATTCTTGAAAGCTCCAGTACAGTAAATGTTCTCACACAAACCTTGGCTGGCATCTGCCTTCTCGTGTTCCAGCTCTAAAGATCTCTAATCAATTGGACTTTCTCACAGAGACTGCTTTTAAAGCAGATAAAACTGTGGCAGACAGCACGTTAAACAGGTCTACAGAGGAAGAAACACACTGTGTGCTCAAAGAACATAAATAAGGTCAGGGCTGGTCACTGAATTCTCAGCACAGCCACTCACTCCTTCCACAGCCTTCACTGCAACAGGCAGGAACCCTTTCACGTTATGTTTGTGCTATATTTTTGAACAAAAGGAACTGAGACAACACTAAAGGACACCAGTTTTGCTTTTCTTGGAGGGAACAGATCAGGTTTGAGTCTGAGCCTGGTTCTGTTAAGTGAAATACAGAGACCCTGAAGAACTCCTGAAGAGTAAAAGCCTAGGCAACTATTTAGCAAAACAAGTATCTAGAAAAGCCTATTGTGGAATGAGCTCACCTACAAGACTCAAAGAACCATAGAATCACCATGGCTGGAAAGGACCTCTAGGGTCATCGAGTCCAACCCTTTCTCCTAGTGTCTAACCGCTAGACCATATCCCCAAGTGCCGCATCCACTCGTTCCTCAAACACCTCCAGGGATGGTGACACCACCACCTCCCTGGGCAATCCATTCCAGTATCTAATCACCCTCTCAGTAAAGAGTTTCCTTCTAACATCCAATCTAAACCTCCTCTGATGCAACTTGAGGCCATTTCCCCTCATCCTATTATCACTAATTGGAGAGAAGTGACCGACACCAGCCTTGCTACAACCTCCTTTAAGGTAATTGTAGAGGGCAATAAGGTCCCCTCTCAGTCTTCTCTTCTCCAGACTAAGCAACCCCAGCTCCCTCAGCCTCTCCTCATAGGGCATGTCCTCCAGCCCCTTCACCAACTTGGTTGCCCTTCTTTGGACTCACTCCAGCACCTCAGTGTCCCTCCTGTACTGTGGTGACCAAAACTTGACACAGTACTCGAGGTGCAGTCTCACAAGTGCCGAGTACGAGAGCACAATCACCTTCCTGCTCCTACTGGTCACGCCATTTCTGATACAGGCCAGGATGCCATTGGCCTTCTTGGCCACCTGGGCACACTGCTGGCTCATGTTCAGCCGACTGTCGATCAACACCTCCAGGTCCTTCTCCACCAGGCAGCTCTCCAGCCACTCTTCTCCAAGCCTGTAGCGTTGCTGGGGGTTGTTGTGACCAAAGTGCATGACCCAGCACTTGGCCTTGTTAAACCTCATACAATTGAGCTCAGCCCTTCGCTCCAGCCTGTCCAGATCCTGCTGCAGCTCTTGTTCTCAGACATCAGCTTTCCAACACCCTTATGAAGGGGCAACACTGACTGCAAGTCCATCTCTTTACTTTAAAGAACGATTAACTGCCACTGGCCATTTCTGACCAGTGTTTGTCCAGTTATCACAGACTTTCAGAGACTGAGACTACAGCAGATTCACACGACAGACTCCCCTAGCACTTCAAATCCTCAGCATGTGTAGGTGAAGGAACCAACACACTCGATGCAATTTCAACTCCTCATTGCCCTGCCTGCTCTGTCTCTTGACAAAGGATTAGATGGTCCCCTCTCAAAGCTGAATATCCGCAGACAGACAAAAGATGTGGAGTGACACAGAGGACACTGCCATGGGTCTGTGGCACTATGAGTAGACAGCTGCATGGGAAGAGTGGGTCTGACTAACACAGTCTCTCCTTCTCTGGAGAGATTTCA
The DNA here is from genome assembly GCA_013400115.1 of Rhinopomastus cyanomelas. Lineage (NCBI taxonomy): Eukaryota > Metazoa > Chordata > Aves > Bucerotiformes > Rhinopomastidae > Rhinopomastus > Rhinopomastus cyanomelas. The sequence continues at coordinate 1,064,970 of VXBP01008420.1, read as the reverse complement.
AACCCACCTGGCCATGTTCCCGTGCGACTAGATCTAGAGGATCCTGCTGTGGTAGGGGGATTGGACTGGCTGATCTTTTGAGGTCCCTTCCAGTCCCCAATGCTCTGGGATTCTGTGACAAACCACGCAATTTTTCATCTGCAAACCCACACTGGAACACAGGCAGTCTGCGGTGGGTACATGGAGAGAGGACAACGTGATCTTCGAGGCATTCCAGTAAGCCCTCCTTACACCGCCTCTTCAGAGAGCCACCCACACTTTGGTCCTGGACCTCCCATGAGTAACAGTCTGTCACTGGCTCCACCCTTCCAGCAGTTCACTCTGGATTTTGCGCTCTGATGTGTCTAGTGCCCTCAGCTCAATCTGTACTGATTAACAAGGCAAACAGAAGCTGAGGGCAGCACAGACAACGTAAGGAAGAGCCGCTTTGGGAAACACCTCATCAGTTCAATTTCCAGTGAACCTCCCAGCAGGTTTGGGCTTGCAGTTATCGGAAGGGCTCATGACAAGAGCCAGAGCTCCCTTGTCACAGAAGACTCATGACAATCTCTGAATCACGACAGTATTAGGGTAGACAAGAGCCAAACCTTTAACGTTCCTTAATGCTTCCGGTCTCTGCTGGACCAAGCGACCCAGACTGTGTAGTTGGCTGCAGCGGTGAGCGACGCCCCAGCTTCTCTGCCACCTAAGTGAAATCAGAACGAAGAGCTGTAATTCTCACCATTACCAAACACAAACCAGAGAAGCCAAAGCGCAGCCGAAGGCCTTATAGCACACACGACTCAAACAAGACAGCATTCCAGCAGCAATAAAAGCAGAGGTGCACCACAAAAGCTGTCACACTGGTGACTGTTATGGAAACCTTCAGCATCTCTTCCACTCTGGACAGATTGGACAAACCTGCACCTCAAGTTCAAGGAGCATTGAATTCCCCAGTTGTCCCAGCACATTAGAACAATTAGGTCCTTTAACAAACTCCTGCCAATACACAAGTCCCCAAAGCGGGAAATAATCCTTCCCTCATTGACCAGGTCTGCACAGGATGGAGTTACCCAGCACCAACACACATACACATTTCATACTGAAGACTGTTTCAGGAGCTTAACCTCTCCTGCAGCACAGCCACGGGGAGGATTAGAAATTGTGTTCAAAACAACTGGCTTCAGCTTAAAGCAACCTCAGGTCTTCTACAGAGTGAAAGGAACAGCAGCCTTACTTCAGCAGCTCAAACCCTCTCTTTCCTGGTTGAAAGACAATGTGACAGACTAGTCCTTGAAATAACCCTCCACAGTTTAGTCTGCCCTTGTTGACTGCCTTCGCTGCCGTTTTCCACCCTGAATATCCAACTCCAGAACATTCTCACACAAAGGCAGCACACTGAAAAAGGGACACACATTACTCTGCAGAAAACATCCTGCAGAACTACGGCCACTGATGGCACTCAGCCCTTTCAGTAAAACAAACATTCCTTTCCTCCAGAGTGTGGCAACGGAACCCTGGGAAGCACAGCAATTTCATTATGCCTTCGCAGGACGTCTAATGCATCCCATGTGCGCGGCTGCTTCTCACGCCGGTTCAGTTACGCCTGCAGACATCCACGCCAGTGGAGAAAGAGCAGTTCCACCCTGCAGAACACATCAAGCACAGCACACGCACAGGCCCTGTCTTCGCGCTCATCTGAACTGCAGCCCAGTCACTGGCTACCAACACTACAGCTACAGCTCTTCTGCTGGAAAAAGCCTTCAAAGCCCCTGGTGTAGTGCTGCAGGTTTCCTTTGCCTTGTCCGAATGAGAGTTCAACTGATCTGATCCACTACCTGATGTCTGAGAGCTGGAGCTGATGGCAGAGATCAAGCTTTAACCGTTCTAGTTCTTTCCGAAGTGGCAGACTCTTCTGCAGCTTCTTCACTGCACTTGCTTCGTTACCATCTAGCCAGGATCTGAAAGGAGGAAAGACCCCGATGTCAGAGGCGGCGGCAGCATGACCGTCCCTGCAGTACTTCTAACAGTCAGCTTCGGGGTGTTAGCAGGTAAAGGTGCTGCTTGCAGTATTTCTTACTTTACCTCTGGCTGTGTACCCTTCGTGTCTTTGGGGAGGGCTAGGGAACCGGGTTCAACCAGAACTCACTCGCAGTGTTACAACTGCAACACTCAGAGGAGTGAGGGGGGAAGAGCACTAGGTCAGTGGGACTCAAAGGAAGCACCTTCAGAACTCGGTGCCTTAATGAGAGAGGCTCCTACACATCTGCTTTTTAAAACACCACAGCAAAACAACCCCGGTGATCACAGCAGAGTATCCGCCAAAGGAGGTGGTACTAAAGCACTTGGTTAGGTAACTCTTGCAGAGCCAGGATGAACAGCAGCACTTCAGTTTCACACTACTTTTGTTAATAGTCATAACCAGGCAGAGGGCCTCTAACTGCTTCTGTAAACTGATCACTCTGGTTCTTGGCTCTCTTCGAGAGATCCAGCAGCACAAAGCTGTTCTCACCGTGTTACAGACAAATCCTTCCACTCTCCTACAGTGCTCTACACAGGAAAACCAGTGACTCGAGAGGCCGGGTGCCGAACAGCCAGGCGTGAACCCAGCCTGTTAATAGCTGACTGCTGGCAACCTGTCATAGAATCACTACGGATTGGAAGGGACCTCAAAAGATCATCTAGTCCAATCCGCCTGCAACAGCAGGATCACCTAAACCAAGTCACGCAGGAACACGTCCAGGCGGGTCTTGAATATCTCCAGTGAGGGAGACTCCACAACCCCCTGGGCAGCCTGTTCCAGTGCTCCATCACCCTCACCGTGAAGAAGTTCCTTCTCAGGTTGATGTGGAACCTCCTATGTTCCAGCTTACAACCATTGCCCCTCGTCCTATCACTACATGACACTGAGAACAGCCCAGTGCCATCCTCCTGACACCCACCCCTCAGATATTTGTAGACATTCATGAGGTCACCCCTCAGTCTCCTCTTCTCCAAGCTAAAGAGACCCAGCTCCCTCAACCTCTCCTCGTAAGGGAGGTGCTCCACCTCCTTTATCATCTTCGTTGCGCTACGCTGAACTCTCTCCAGAAGCTCCGCATCCCTCTTGAACTGAGGAGCCCACAACTGGACACAATACTCCAGGTGTGGTCTCACCAGGGCAGAGTAGAGGGGGAGAAGAACCTCTCTTGATCTGCTAACCACCCCTCTTCTAATCCACCCCAGGATGCTGTTGGCCCTCTTGGCCACAAGAGCACATTGCTGGCTCATAGTCATCTTGTTGTCCACCAGGACCCCCAAGTCCCTTTCCCCTACACTACACTCCAACTGGTCAGTCCCCAGCCTATACTGGTACCTAGGGTTGTTCTTGCCCAGATGCAAGACTCTGCACTTACTCTTGTTATAGCTCATTAGATTTTTCTCTGCCCAGTTCTCCAGCCTGTCCAGATCTCGCTGAATGGCAGCACAGTCTGCTGGGGTGTCGGCGACACCACCCAGCTTTGTGTCATCAGCAAACTTGCTGACAGTGCATGCCAATCCCTCATCCAAGTCATCAATGAATAGATTGAACAGGACCGGTCCCAGCACCGATCCCTGGGGCACTCCACTAGATACAGGCCTCCAACTAGACTCTGTCCCATTGACCACCACTCTCTGACTTCTACCCTGTAGCCAGTTTACAATCCACCTCACTACCCGAAAATCCAGGCCACACTGCCTCAGTTTGTCTGCAAGGATGCTGTGAGAGACTGTGTCAAACGCCTTTCTCAAGTCAAGATAGATGACATCCACGGCTCTGCCCTCATCCATCCACCTGGTTACACGCTCATAAAAGGCTATCAGGTTGGTCAAGCATGACTTCCCTTTTGTGAAGCCATGCTGACTGTCCCTAATGACCCTCCTGTCCTTGATGTGCCCGGAAACAGCCTCTAGTACAAATTGTTCCATCACCTTTCCTGGGATGGAGGTGAGGCTGACCGGTCTATAGTTACCCGGGTCTTCCTTCTTTCCCTTTTTAAAGATTGGTGTCACATTTGCTATCCTCCAGTCCCCAGGCACCTCTCCCGTTTCCCAGGACCTAGCAAAGTTCTGTAAGTGTGTACAAGTGAGCACCAGTACTCTCCAGGGTGATCAATCTCAGGGGCCCTACAGCAGCTCACTCTAGTTATAAAAAGCATGAGAGAATCACATGAAGATCCTTTGAACAACAAAGGGTCTCACCAATGCTTAGCAGCATCTACAAGGTGTCCAGCAGGGAGGGCCAGGCCCTTGTCAGTGATGCCCAGTGACAGGAGAGAGGGTTATGGGTACAAACTGGAGCACAGGAAGTTCCATCTGAGCATAAGGCAACATTTCTTTGCTGTGAGGGTCACAGAGCACTGGAACAGGCTGCCAAGTATGGCTGGGAAGTCTCCTCTGGAGATAGTTAAAGCCTGCCTGGGTGCAGCCCTGTGCAAGTCACTCAGGGTGAACCTGCTTTAGCAAGAGGGGCTGGAATACATCTCCAGAGGTCCCTTCCAACCCCTAACATCCTGCAGTTCCAAAAGACTGGTGCTGTTTGGAGTATTTGACTGGCCTGGAAAAAATCCAGCACCAGAATAAGATCACTTCAGGTCAGAACAATCTCAGTTCAATAAAAGCTGCACGTACATCAGAGTAGTCTCCACTCTGTGGGCTTGTTCTAGCTCTTCCTCAGGATCCTTGAATCCAGTAAACGAGTAGTAAGTCTTATCCCACTTGATAGGTCTGTTCACCATGCTTCTTGCTTCCTTGTGGGGCTGGGAGCTCACGTTCAGACTCTGAAGGTGCTCTGTAGATAGACTGCAGGAGTTGAGAATGTCTAGGACTGTGCTCAGGAGATCCCTGGTGTGCAGTGTGAAGCTGACTGCACGGAAGCCTGCAAGACAGGTCCCACAGAACGCCCGTCACGTTACAACACACCCACCAGGCCATCTTGGCAAGTGAAACCACCCCAGCACCTGCTGAGGAACTCATGTTGGGGTTAACATTGAGAACCTGTGTCCAGACTACAATGAGAGCTGGTTTAACCGGGTCACTGGATGAGTTGGAAACCTGACTACAGTCACCTGCGCGGAACACCACCACACAGGAGGTTTTTGCTTGAGCAGTGGCAGTTGTTACCCAACAGCTCAGCAAAATTGACTCGATTACTGACCATCACGTTGGATAGGATTTACTGGAGAACTGCTCTCCTCAGGCTACAGACAGCAGCCCACCCAGCACCTGGGTCCCTCACAACCTGCCCAAGCGTTCTGACTGACAGGCTGTAGAACACACAACTCATCTGTTAAATACACATACTGGTTTATCAGAGACAAACATGTGCAGTAAGATTAATCAGAGCCAGGGTTCATCAAAACTCAGCAGTATTTTCTGTGGTCTCAAAGAGAAGAGACTTCTTTAGACACTGTACAACCTCTGCTTGCAGAGCAGGCTCTTCCTGATCTCACAAGCGCTCTGCTAGCTGCGTGCTACCCAGTGTCCTGAATGAGAACAAGGACCCAACTGCTGTTCCAGCTAAAACCAACACTGCTATTAACAGCACCACACCTACTGTCCACTCAACCTGCGCTTTTTACTCCCTCACTCTGTAACTTGACCACAACTCTGTGGTTTCTCACTCTTCTGTTGCTTTTTAAAGCTTGAGGTGTTTAATGATGCAGATGGCCGTAGAGCCAACATGTTTTCATGCTGGGACAGGACTTCACTGGGTTGACAAGTCACTACAACTGCACAAGGCTAAGTCAGGGTCTGAGCAGTGTGAACACAGGAAGATGCGTTTTGCATAACATCAAAGCACCTGAATCACTGAAGGATTCTTGAACACTAGAGGAGCCTGGCTCTTGTTCTCTTACATAGAAAGTCAGCTGGGTTGGCTTGAAGGAGCAGAATCCAGGTTTCTGTAGGTTTTCCAAGTAGCCATTTAACCTCTTCAGGGAGTTTTCATTTACCTCCTGTTTAAAACAAGCAAACAAGCCCAGAGCATTACAGACCATGTGTGCAGCCACTGCTCATCTAACTCTGTAATCTTACAGGTACAACTGGATTTCTACAAACTGCCTGTTGCTTTCATGAAGCAGTGCCCCAGTCCATACTCTCTGCACAAGTTAGCAGATGATGTATGTACTGGTGTGATCCAACACCACCCGAGGCTTTTCTAACTCAAGGTGCTGACTGCAGCACAAGGCACAGCACAGCACAGCCATACAGCAAGCAGTGCGTCTTAGTGATAAGTCCAAAGGGTTGCGTGTTCTCTTTGTGACAATCAAACACACGACTGAGACATAAAGGATGGTTAAGGGACCCAATCCTGGTTAAAAATACAAGAAGTGCTCGTTGTTCTCTGGTAACGACCACATTAAATGCCAACAGCACTTCTGTTTCTGACAGAGAACTACAGAGGGCTAGAGCATTTCCATCCTTGCTATTGACAAGGACAGCAAGCAGAAAGGTTCTTACCCTTTCTTTGGGATGCTGCCCAAAGAAATCCGGGTGCACGGCAAAATAGAAAGGCCTGAGCGCGTTGATGGCATCGGCTCTCGACAAAGACCTTGACTGCAGAATGAACTGGAGCAGGCTCTTCTCTAGCAATAACCTACGGAAAGTCATACAGTGGTGGGTGATGTGTGATGCAGCCAATGGATGCAGATTACACTGGAATGAGACTTGCTTAGGAAAATGCTCCAAGGCCACAGTCAGTCTGTGTAACAGAGAGAATGAACTCCCTGAAGGTGAAAGCCAGCAGACAGTAAGCTGAGGCGTCCTGCATGTGCAGGGCCAAAGAAAGGAATGAAATGAACTGAGAGAACAAACACAAGAGAGATGTTCAGGGCTTCACTCACAAGGAGCAAGGACTGTTCCAAGAGCATTGCTCACATGCGAAGAGCAGAGCAAGGCTTTATGTTGAAAACGAGGTCATAACCAGTCTGAGGGCAGCCATCTCTGCTTCACAAACTATGAAACACAACCTCCCCCAGAACACACTCTGCAGTCCTGCTCAAGGAGTGATTTCACTGATTGATTAAATCACTTCCTTCAGCTTTCTTTTTAGATCTCTCCAAAGCTTCAGTTTTGGGTTTACAGCTCTGGCAGCAGACAGCTTTGTTAAATTAAGCTCATTATCACAGACACAGTCCCTCCTTTGAAACACTAAGCTCTCACATCTCAGTAACGTGATCAGGCATTAGATACGCCGATGGGATTTAGACTCCCTCTCATTTAGACTCCCTCTCGTCCATAGCTAAGCTACTGTAAACCTTTGTTCTGCTGAGAGACTTTCTGATGTCTCACTTGAGTGCAGGCATGAGGCTATGGGTGCTGCTTTCCTGAAAGCTTCAAGCTATAATGATGAGAGAGCCAGAGCAATAAGCACAAAGAGAAGCATCAAACCAGTGTGAACTATCTGCAAGTCAGCAGCAAACGCTTCACCACAGCTAGAGGTTCGTGAGGGGACAGGCCCTACCTTCTCTGGCCATACTGCCTCTCGGCTCTCAGGCAGCAAAACATCTCAGCAGCAGGGCATCCACTGACTCACCTGAAACAAGAGAAATCCTGATGAGTGCGGGGCAGGAGGGCTGTACCCTGTTCTTTACTCACACAGCCCCCAGCGATAGCTTCTCAAGTCACAACAGCAACAAACGGATCAGTCATGTAAAACCTTCATCTTTGCACAACAAGCTGCTCAGTTTTCTCTGCTAACACAGAGCCCCACAGACATGGAGAGCTGGTGCCATAGTTTTGAAGATGAAAACAAAGATGTTCTGGTCAGCCCTAGAAGAATGATTGATTGACAATGATTTCTGCTCTTGCTGATGGTTGACTCCTGTCTTGGAACAAACAAAACAAAGCAAACACTTTCTGCGACCACGAACGCAAAATCACAGCGTGTGTGATTCACTCAGGTTGGAACAGACCCCTGGGATCATCGAGTCCAACCATCAACCCCACTCTACAAGGTCACCCCTAAAACAGATTCCCCAACACCACATCTCCAGCAACTTTTCAACTCATTCAGGGATGGGGACAACCCCCACCCTGGGCAGCCTATCCCAGTGCCTGACCAGATTGTTGATGCTGGTTTCCACACAGTAGAGTGGACTACACAACAATCACTTAACTTTCAGCATGTCTAACAACAGTCCAAATCAATCTCCTTTAAACAGGCTGCAAAGCTGCCTGGAAACAAACTGTTTCTTTTTATCTCTGTTTCTTTTTCTTCAAAGATCAGGGCAGAGACTGGAAAAAACCAGCAGTCTCACTAATCTGCAGTGAGACCAGACAAAAGCACCACCGCATCTTGGTTTAGATGCTCTACTCACTGCTTGAAAAGCATTTCATCACTTAGTTAAACAGGAAAACCTCCTGGTTTTGAGGGAGTCTCACCTGCACCCAGATTCAGAGAGGTACCTGTGAACACACAGCACCACTACCCTGCAGTCCTCCTGCAAAAGCCGTGGGGGATGGGACACTGCCACTCCTACACCACCACTGAGACAGGCACTACCACAGAATCACAGAGCATCAGGGACCTGAAGAGACCTCAAAGATCACCCAGTCCAATCCCCCACCACAGCAGGATCCCCTAGATCCGGTCGCACAGGAACAGAGTCAGGCAGGTTTGAAAGCGCTCCAGAGAAGGAGACTCCACAACCACCCCGGGCAGCCCCTTCCAGGGCTCTGTATCACTTCTTCTGTGAGGTGCTGCAGAGAGCAGCGTGAATAAAGCCCCAGCCTGGGGCAGGGGCTGGGCCTGATAATCCCCGAGTTTTCTTTCAGCCTCAATAATTCTGTGAAACAGACCGAGACCCCGCCCGAGAGAAAACCCTGCCCCCGGCAGACGCGACTGTTGGCCGCAGCGCCCTGGCAGAACCCACCTAAGAAGGCCCCACAGGGGAGACCTTCCCTCTACCACCACCGAGCACAACAGGCTCCTCTCGCCCCGCCCAGGGCCCGCAGCAACGGGGCGGGCACACGGCAGTGCCTCCGGCCGCTGCCCCCCACCGCGGTCCGCAGCCAACCCGCAGCGGCCCCCGGCCCGGCCCCGCAGCTCCCAGCCGCACGCAGGCCGCGCCATGGGCTCCAGGCCCAGCCCCGGCCTTGGCCTCTCTGGCACGGGGCAGCGACAGAGCCCAGCCCCGTGGCCCGGTCCCACCGCAGCTCCCTCCGCTCCTACCTCCACGTCCGAGCTCGGCCTCGCACCAACGTGCCGCCACCGAGGGCCGAGCCTGCCGCGGGGCGTCGCGCTGCCGTGGCTCCCCTCTCCCTCCTCCCCGCACCCCTTCCTTCCCGGTGGCCGCTCAGCGGAGGACCCCGGCGCTGCCCCGGTCACCGGCAGCTCCCCACAGCCGCAGCGGGGCCCGGCGTCATCGCCCCAGCCGAGGAGGGGCGGAACAGCAGCACCGCTGACGGGGTTGTCGCAGGCGATGGGGGCGCGGCCCCTCCCGGGCTTTTAAAGGCTCCCCGAGTCCCGCCCCTGCGCTCACGTGACGTTCACGTGAAGGTCACGTGTCCCAGATCCGCTGGCCCTGGGGCAGCCGCAGCCCTGGGCATTCGTCCCCTAGGTGCTCATGCCGACAGTGCTGGGGCGGGGGGTACAGGGGGTGCTGGTGCGTAGGGCTGTCCCGCGCATCCTGGTGGCCGCGGCCTCTGGCGGCAGAGCTCCGGTCGCAGCGGCGATCCAAGGAGAACTTGGCCAGAACTCTGGGCGTGACTTAAGGTGTGACTTAGCTGGGGTGGGGGGTGGCCTGTGGTCACGGTTTTGTTGACCCGTGTTTTGAGCCTTGTTGAGGGGAACGCGGATGGGCTTTGGGACTGGCTGAGACGAGTTGGGGGGTAGTAAAACAAACGTGTCTGGTAGCTGGGACGAGCAAGTGTTGCCAGCCTTGAAGTGCAGGTGAGAAGAGAACAGCTAATCTTCAAACAGCAGTGCCAGAAGGATAAGAGGATGCACAAGGTTATTTTCCCGGGCTGGGGACTGATGGCCTGTAACAGCCTGATACTCTTCCCAAGGAGGTGAAGCAGCTGTGAAAAAAGCTCTTCAGTGTCAGTCAGGAGACCCCGCTGGAACTGCACAGATGTGAACAGGAGAAGTCAGGGAGAGGCTCATGATAACTGTTGACTGTAGTATCTCCTCCCATTGATGCCTGTGTATGAAAAAGACTGTCTCTGACCTGATGAGATCTGAGTCTCGGGGCACGTGGCTCAGAGCGTTTTCCCCTCTGTGCCCAGCGTTGCAGTAAAGCCAACCTGCTCTGAACTCTGCGAGTTGGAGTTTGCTTCTGCAGGTCAGTTTGGTGAGCCAGTTGGGAGGGTATCTGTCTACTGCTGGGGTCGGGGACTCTGAGACTCCTCAAGGTGCACCTGGGACAACTTCTCCTGGAGGACTCCTAGTCTTACCCGACCACCCTGGGGGCAGAAATGAGCTGGCCCAGGTGTGGACAGGTGTCTGAGGAGGGGGAGCCCATAAGCTGTAGTGAAGACGGGCCTACGTGGGGCAGGAGCCTTGTGCTCACCACTGGGGTATACCCGGGTTTGGTTTGGTGGGAAAGAGGCTTTAGTGGACGCACCAGCCTCACTGGTAGGTCTGGCACCATGTCTCCCTTCTGAATTTGTACCATCTTACTGCTATTGGGAGAATTTTGGGCTGAGTGGAGGTCAGCCTGTGTGTTAATTGTCTTGCTCTTGATAGCAGCAGTATATGTGCAGTGTGTGAGTTTAAGAGAACTCTGCGAGGGAGTGAGTGAGGGGGTTGCAGAACTGTCTGCGAAGCACTCTCCTGGCCCGGGGTTGATTTGTGTGGTTGGACTCAGAAAATACAGCGTGGATAGCTTTCGAGGCACTAGTCTGAACAAGTGCGTGTCTGTTGTGCCGTGGCTGGCTGCTGTGCTCTTAGGGTCTGCATTGCCATAGATACAGAGCTCCCTTTTTGGGAAGGCGGGGAGCATGTGTGTGTGTCTGCAGAATGGTCTGGGCTGCTTTTGCGAGGGGCAAGGGGACCCTGGAGCTGTTGGTGCTTGGGGTGAATGTGCAGCTGCACAGCTGCTCTGTCCCTTTTACTCTGCTCTTGGGACTCTCCACTTCACACAGGGATCTCTCTCTGCAAACAAGCAAACCCATGTTTTATTTCCTGTATAACAAATACATCAAACCAGTGAACCTCAAACGCATTCTTTCAGCTATTAAGGAGCAGTCACAGAGCCAGGGCAAAGCAAAAGCACCAATACTGTGTGGAGAGTGGGGCTCTGCTTTGTGTCTGAGGTGCTGTGTTCTCTGGAGCACTCAGTCGCTGCTTTGGGCTGGGGTCTATCCCACACCAGTTTGGTCCTGGTCAGCACCTGGCACTTCTGGCACCAAAGTGGTCCTGAGAGCGCTGCTTAGTCAGGAAGCCTTCCTGGTGGGCTGGTGCACAGCAAACAGGCCTGGACAGGATGGCTCAGTACAGCAGTGGCCATGTTTAAACAGCCTGCTGGTGCTTCACTGTGATGAGGAGGAGCATGTGCATCCTGGCTGTAACAGAACCCCTGAGCAGTGCTATGTGGAGCTGGCTCTGCTTGTTAAACACAACCCACAGCGTGGCCTGGCAGCTGAAGGCGATGCTCAGGAGATGGAGCTAAAGCACTGTGCATGTTTTACGCAGGGCCAGGCTAAGCCAGGAGGTCACTGATTAACCTCCATCTGAGTTTTTCAGGGGAGGGTCTAAGTGAAAGCTGGAGGAAAAGCTAACACTGTCTGCAGAACAGCCCAGCCTTTGGAGCCAGATGATTAAGAGACTCTTGTCCTCCTGTGCCTCTCAAACACAGGATCAGCCACATGTGGTGCTGCTCAGAGAGATTCAACTGGGGTTCAGACAGCCTGAATCTCATTCCAAGGGAGATTCAGCTACCAAGGGTCTTACAAACAGTAATTAGTGAACATGACTGCTTCTCGCTGCCTGTTTTGATTTGGTGAATTTCCAGAATTGCTCTTGCTGGGCTGGCTGGACAAACATCAGCCCAGATGCCTCATCTGAAACCCAATCTCTCCTTACCCTTCAGTCTTTTCAGCTGGACAAGAGCAGCAGCAGGCTACTAGACTTGGCCAGCTGGCAGCCTTAGGAGCGCCTGAGCTTCCAGCAAAGTTGGCTTGGCATAGTGTCAACTGTTCTTCAAGGGATAGCTGGAGGTGAGGGGCTTCTAAAGAAAGGTCATCTGAGTGGTGGTACTGAACCTACAGTCTTTAGAAGGAAAGCGGTGAGATCTCTAGAGAGTGATGCCCAGCGCAAACACAAGCAACCACCTCTCTCCTCACATGTTGCTGTGTGGGGGGCACAGCAGGATGGTAGCGATCTTGGTGGTCATCAGAGTCTATCATTGCTCTTCCTGTAGCAACTCACAAAGAAACTGGACTGACAGTGGAACCAAAAAGGGTCAGGACCTCACCCTCTGAAGTGTAAATCAGACTAATGACATCAGATTAATGCATGAAAGTCATGGCTAGGGTGGCACCCTGAGACCAACATCCCTCCAAAGCCAGGCAGTTCACAGTGGCTTTCATGACTCAGAGGTACAAAGGACACCTAATAATGCTGCTGGAGCTGGAAAACCACTCCCACTAAGAAAGGTAAGAGTTTTCAAACACTGAGGACTTAACCCATCCTTTGGATCTCACTGATGACAGAACAGCTGTAAAAAACATGAGCCTGTATATCCAAGACAGCAGGAACGTTCAGCACCAGAAGCTCTGCAGCAGTGGAGTGCAGGCCCAGAGGAGCTGTGCTGCTGTTGTTAAGGTTGGCACTGGAGATGTAAACTACCACCACACAAGTGGGCAGCTCGGGCAACTCTGACAGAGGTCCCACTCCTTTGCCAGAAAAGTGTTGTGACGTGCAACGCTTGGTTCTCCTTACACAGGCTGCAGAGAAGGAGATGAAGCACTTCATCCAACACAAACAGTTCCTGCTCTGAATGTGCTTCAGGATAGGCAGGTGGAAAGGAGGGTCATTGCTGAAGAAGGCAGAACCAGCTTGCCAGAAGCCTCCATCTCCCCAGGCAGCTGGCAGAAAACACAAAGCAGGCAGAGCCCCTTCCCTCTCAGCCCACACCCCAGGGAGGGAGGAAGGGGGGTTTCCTTTCGGCAGGAGGACCAACACACACACCACTGCAACACCACGGTTACTCTCCAGAGACGACTAGCTGTGAGCAGCTGTGCAGGTTCTCCCAGCTCTGTGAAGTACCTCAAGGCAGACAGGTCTCGAGTGATTTTGAAAGGATTTTATTCTCAGTGTTTATACTGGGCTTTGTGAGAAAGGACACCAAGGTCTTTGGGGCACAGAGACAGGACAACATCCTCACAAGCTACTGCAAAGAAGACAGAAGGGAATGCATCCTACAACTGCGGACTGTGCAGCGAGTGTACAGCATCTCTCTGTAGAACTGCAGACGCACGACATCGCTGCATGTCCGTACGTGCTCTCTGAGTAACAGCGAGGGCTAAACTCTAACCAAGGTGAACGCAGGCTCTGAGGCTGCAGCTCCCTCACCTACTGCTGCCATTACACAACATCTCTGTCAGTCACGAGGACAATCTGTAACTTAGGGAGGAGATGACTTTCTGTGCTGCTGGCTGCATTATCACCAGTGTCAGCACAGAGAAGCCCAACTGGAGCTCACTAAGGCACCACCTGAACACAGTGGGAACTGCCTTAATTAATTTCTATTCTTTTCAGCAACCAAACTTTAACCATGAAAAACCAGAACTCTTCACTATTTAATGACTACTGGAACAGCCAGACCTTCCCGGCCCATTTCATGTTCTCCTGCAGCCATATCTGAGCACACATGAGCTCCAGGCTGTAAACCTCTTCCATGTTAACATTCATCGTCATGTGCCGAAGGGACAGCTTCGGGTCAGAGAGACGAGCAGCCAGGACCAGCCTCTTTGCTGCTGTCTGGTAGTCACAGCTGTTCTGAACTGCCTGATCTTCACACCTGTAGGCAAATGTTTGCAGACACAGGGTTAGGTACCGCACAGGCCAGGGGGCTTGGCTGACAGTCTGCACTGGCTGAAGGTTACACAGACATAGAATTACAGAATCATTCAGGCTGGAAAAGACCCCCTGGATCATCAAGTCCAACCATCAGCCCTACTCTGCAAGTTCATCCCCCAACACCACATCTAAGTGACTTTGAATCCCCATCCAGGGATGGGGACTCAACCACCACCCTGGGCAGCCCATCCCAGGGCCTGACCACTCTCTCCGGGAAGAATTTCTTTCTGATGGCCAGTCTAACCCTCCCCTGTTGGAGCTTGAAGCCCTTCCCTCTGCTTCTGTTGCTAAGGCCCTGTGAGAAGAGACCAACATCACGTTGTGCGCTCACTGCCCTGAAGTCCGTTCAGTTCTAGACAGATTTTACCTCAATATTCTGAAGAGGTAAAAGATTTGAAGAAGTGTGTTTTCAACACTTTTCCTTGGGGAAAGGAAGCCAAAGGACTTAAGTTTGAGATGCCCCTGTTCATCTTTCCGAACAAGCGAGGCTTTTATAAGCAGGTCCACATTCTGATGCAGAGTCAGCTGGGTACAAGGGGCGTAGAAGACCAGTGCCAGGTTTAATCTAGTGACAGCAGCTGGTGTTTATGGGAGAAAGGAGAGAGCGACAACAGGTAATTCTGTCTGAAGGTGTTCGTCTCTCAGAAGTGGGGAAAACCCCTAACAACTGTCACATCTGAGATCTCCGCTGTAACAAGAACCACGTGAAATGGTTCCCTGGACCTCCCAGGTAACAGGCCAGAAGCGTCAGAGCTGCAGTTTGCAAAGTAGAACGTTCTGACCGTGCTCCGCTGCGTCACCACAAGAGTCTGTACACCAAGAACACGTGTTAGGAGGTCCCTTTCAATCCCTCGTGTTCTGTCACTCTGTTACCCTGGGTTTGCAAACGGCCCTAGTGCACCAGGTCCCTTCAGCCACCCCTCTGGAACAACTAGTGCTGGGTTACACACGCGGAGTCTGACACGTTCACGGGTCTGTAACCAGCTGGGAAAGGAGGGTGACAAACAGGTGTCACCCCAGCCAAAGGAACCTCCCGTCCCTCATGAATTCCACAGCCACCCAACCGCATTAACACCAGCCCTCAGCTAAGAACGAACCTTTTCAGGATGATCTGAAGAGTCGGGCTGACAGCCATTGGACTTGTAATCTCGCTGGCGTTTGAAACGAGAAAGATTTCAATGGCCAGCAGCATCTCCACCTCGGACAGGTAAGACGGAATCATTAACCGTTTCTGAGAGATGTTTCCATGTGGCGCTGGGTAGTAACCTAATGACAGAGCACCTCAAGAGTGAAGAGAGAAACGCAGGGCGTTAGGATCACCAACCAGTGCTGCCTTCTCTGGCACAGGGCTAGGGATGTGGGAAAACGCCCCATCAGATTCTGACTGCTCCACCTGTACAACAACCCGACTGAGAAGACAGCCAGCGGTGCTCACTCGTAACACACGCAGCTGTACAGCCTCATTTGCCAGTTAGTACCAGCGCTGATGGCTAAACAGCTCTGTCAGAGATCAGGGACTCCCTGTGCCCAGCCCCACAAGGACAAGGTCAGCCAGCTCTGTTTGCTACGACCACACTGAGAGGGCACTGGAACAGCATCTCCCACTCTGTTCCCCTGCCTTGTGCAAAGTGGTCCCAGCAATCTAGCCTGAGCTAACGGACACCACAGAGAGATGACTCTTGGAGGGCCCCATCAGAACTGTGCACCCTGAGGTCAAGATGGGGGAGCTGAAATCACAGACCCTTTGCTTTTAGGTTAAATGAATTTTCTTTTAACTAGACACACTTTGTAGCCAGATCCCCTCTGAGGACAGGCTGGAACAGTCTGGGTTGCTTAGCCTAGGAAAGAAAGCTCCAGGGAGATCTTACAGCAGCCCTCCTGTACTGAAAGGCTGCCTACGGGAAAGCTGGACTCTGTCAGGGAGAACAGTGATGAGAAAGTGATGGCTTTAAACTGAAAGAGGAGAGATTTACATCTTAGGAAGAAATCCCTCCCTGTGAGGGTGCTGAGGCCCTGGAACAGGCTGCCCAGAGAAGCTGTGGCTGCTCCATCCCTGGCAGTGTTCAAGGCCAGGATGGATGAGGCTCTAGGCAACCTGGTCTGGATGGTGGCTCTGTCCACAGCAGGGGGATGCAACTAGATGATCTTTAAGGTCCCTTCAAACCCAAACTCTTTCTAGTTTGAACTAGATTGCACTTCTGAAACACTGCAGGCTGCTGCAGTTCTGGAACAGAAGATAAAGAACTGATCTGAGGAGGATCACACTGACTTGTGCTAAGGGCTGTGCAGAGACTCCCGTCCACTCCTGTCGCTGCCTCCCAGTTGACACTCTGTTACCAACAGATTCCCGACAGCTACACGGAAAGGACTCTGCACTTTGTGCCCCCGACCCAGCACACCGAGCCGTGACGAGCACACGTTATCCAAAGAGCACGCGAAGGAAACTGCTGAAGGAGCAACTTACTTTTGTAGTAGGTCCTAGCTTTAGACCACAAAGAGCTTCGTCCCAAGGCTGTGATTAATCCTCTGAGTAAAACACAATCGACAGTGATCTTTTTTGAAAGCATGAAGTCTACAGCAGAAGACGAGACCCCCAGGTTCTTGCTCTCAAAGCAGGCATTGATCAGGTTGTTGAAGAGGCAGCTGTACTGAGAAACATCTATAGTGTCTGGAAGGAAGGAAGAGCACGAACTCCTGAAGTAATTAAAACGCAGATCTGAGTGAAGAACTGCTCTCGGTTGATACCTCGATCATGACTCTTAGGTACTCTCAGCAAGATGGAACCAGTTTGGGATTAGTTAGGACATTGCTTTATTCCAGTCTTTTCAGACAGGTCCTTCACTCCTTTGGGACACAGAGGTGTTAAGGTCCAAGTCATCATTTGCTGCCAAATCCTAGTGGATCATGTGAATACAATCTTCACTTGATCTCTCAGGTGAGCTCATGGAGCACCCGATCACTCTGGCACTCCATGTTCTGCTTCTACTCTTCTTCTCAACTGCCCAGTTCCTCCCAGCTGTCCCCTTCTCGGCAGCACTGCACAGCCCTGTGACCACCACCAACAGCCTGGATCCTGTCAGGATTCTTTCCAGTTAAGATCTAATTTCCCTCAGAAAGCACACACTGGCAATAGGGCTGAACCTGCACACAGGGACCAGCTGAGGTTCCCTCAGTGAAGCCCAGGGACGCACAGCTACTGTGCATCTGATCCTGAAGCGCACATCCCAAATCTGCGAGACACACTGAGCCAGAAGAGCGCTCAGTTCTTGACGGGGCGCGGTGAGGTGCAGGTTGGCCAGCTCAGCCTAGAGACCAGCTAGGAACCCCTGTGCAGATAAAATGAACACCCAGTGAAAGACCTCTTCTGTCTAACTGTACAGACTGCCTGGACATGTGTGAGGGGGGGTGTGTGTGTGCCTGGATATGTGTGCTCCTGCATCAAGAACCTCAGAGTCCAAGAGACACGTCCAGTGACAGTGCACTCTCTGGCAAACACAAACAGGGCTTGTCCAAACCCTTCCTACTTCTTCAAGACAGTCTAGCCAGCCAGCCAAGAGAAAGCAGAGTGTGGAACCACCTGGCAGGAGTTTAGCTCTGAGCACAGAGCCTTTGCTTCTACCTACCGTAGTTACTTTGGAACCCGGGTAAGTTCTGCAGCACTTCGAGCGCCTGCCTGTACAAACTCTTCCTCAGGAACTGGTGCTCTAGCTTGCAGAGCAGGTTGTGTCGATTAAGGATGTCCACTTGCTTGCAGGGCCACAGCGGTGAATTGATGGTCCACTCCGACTCTGGCAAACAGCAGCGCAATGTTATTCCTACACACAGAACCTGCTGCACACTGGGGCTGCAGCAGCAGCAAACGAACTGCAGACTTCCACAGAAAAGACAGCTCTGCCCATTTATCATTAGTTCCTTAGAAAATTAGGATTCCCTGAGCCTTTCGATTGTTAGCAGCCCTTTGATTGAATACCAGAGCAGTCAAATGGAGGGATGGGGGCCTCTGCAAGTGATGTTCATGCCCCTGAGCTGCTTCTCAGGGGATGAGAATCCCCCACACCCAGCACTGTGTTACCCAACTGCGGGGACACAGTGCTGTTTACTAGAAGCTCCCGCGCTAGGTGTGGATGCTCTCAGGGCTACAGGAACACAGCATGGTCCCAAGCCTGAAACCCTTTTGTCACTGAGTGTCACGTGGCTCAAAGGAAACATGAGGCCAGCTGGCTGCCCATGGCTTGGCCATGCCCCACGGAGCGAATGAGTTAAAGCCAGTCGGTGACAGGCCAAGCGGTTGTTCCCCAGGGCTCCGTACTGGGGCCGCTCTGTCAGCCATCTTTACTGTAGACTTGGACGAGAGGATCAAGTGCACCCTCAAGAAGTTTGTAGATGGCACCGAGCTGGGTGGGTGTTCTGACCTGTTTGAGGGTAGAGAGGCTCTACTCAGGCTGGAGCTCAGGGACAGGGTTTAGCAGTGGCCTTGGTACAGACAGCTTAGTGGTTGCACTCCATCTTTTCCAAGCTAAACTACTCTGTGAAACCAAGGGCAGGGTCCCTTTCCATGCTGTACCTGCCCCTCTCTTGAGCAGAATAGAACTGATGGCACATTGCTGCAACAGTTTTCCTGGTCGCATTATTTGGTGCTGGTGGCATTTCTTACCCACATCCAGGAGGACACTCACCAGCAGGATGGATCACACTCTGCTTTTGCTGCTCCAGCACTGTTAACATTATTGACCGACACAGAGCAGCTGCCAACCTCTATGTGAAAGCTGTCACAGAAGGGGGCAGCTCAAGTGTCAGAAAACCCAGAGGGTTTCTGTCAGACAAACTTACCTCTTAACACCCATGTTGCTCCATCCAAACTTCCAGTTTTAAGGAAAATTTCTGCAGCTGTGTTAACTATCTGACACCTTGACACCAACCTCTCTGCATCCGTAAGTCCTTTCAAGACTGTAAAATGTATCTGGAGCTCATGCATCTTGTCCAAAACCTTCCTTCCCTGGCGTGAGACAGTGAAGGGAGGGGGGAAGGTCAGACAGAGTGAAGACATCCGTGAACACAGAGCACAACCCACTCTATTCTGTGACACAGATTTACAGGCATCTGTTTACTTACCCAAACAGAAAACACAGTGCAATTGCTAGGGGGTAGCGGGGGTTCTGACTTTGCAGGCAACCTGTGCTGGCAACCTGCAGTTAACAGCCCCCAGCACACTACCCTCCACTAGTCCTTCCTCTAGACATTGATCCTACACAGTGTTTGGAAAGGATTTTGTGACTGACTGGTATTTTCTTCCTTTATTTTACTGATATTTTTACTCCTTTGATTCAATCCACTAATATTTTCACAGAATCCCAGAACATAAGGGATTGGAAGGGACCTCGAGAGATCACCCAGTCCAATCCGCCCATCACAGCAGGATCCCCTAGATCCAGTGGCACAGGAACAGGGCCAGGCAGGTTTGAAACCTCTCCAGAGCAGGAGACTCCACAACCCTCCCCTGGGCAGCCCCTTCCAGGGCTCTGGCACCCTCACTGGGAAGAAGGTCCTTCTCACATTGATGTGGATCTTCCTCTGTCCCAGCTCACACCCGCTGCCCTTTGTCCTGTCACTGGGTGCCCCTGAGCAGAGCCTGGCTCCATCTTCCTGACACCCACACTTCACACACATCCATGGGGTCACCCCTCAGTCTCCTTTTTTCCCAGCTCAAGAGACCCAGCTCGTTACTGCTTGGATTCCACTCAGTACTACACAACCTGTAAAACTCTGAGAAGATCATGCAGTTTTCATGTGGCAGCAGAGACAACAGTTGAACTGAAAGCATGACTCCAGCAGAAGCCAGACACAACGCCCGCAGCTGTGCACAGAGACAGTCAGAGCCACGCTGCGCTCCATGGAGAGCGTTGCAGAGCGAGGCCTGTTAGCTGCTTCGACTCATCTGAACGCTCAAAAAGTACTGGGATGGTGGAAGGAGCAGGGGTGCACCCCAATAACCAAGTGAAGAAAAACAGCTTAAGGTCCAGGAAAGAAACGATTCCTTCTTTTTCTCACAGTCAGGTTTCTGCAGCCCAGTACCTTGATCCACTGCGTTCCTCTGTGGTAAAAGCACATCACACTTATCCCAGTGCGTCCAACAAACACCTTGTCTGCTTCATTGTGCTTTGAGTGTTTCATTACTGGAAAGGAAATGAATAATCACAACTTTAACGGAGTTTTGCTTGTAAATGCAGTTCTGCATTACAATGACACGCTTGGAAAACACAATCAGTTTATAAATGTGTGAAGGGCGGGTGTCAGGAGGATGGAGCCAGGCTGGCCTAGGGGCACCCAGTGATAGGACAAGGGGCAGCGGGTGTGAGCTGGAGCAGAGGAGGGTCCACATCAATGGGAGAAGGACCTTCTTCCCAGTGAGGGTGCCAGAGCCCTGGCAGGGGCTGCCCAGGGGGGTTGGAGTCTCCTTCTCCGGAGAGGTTTCAAACCCACCTGGGCTGTTCCTGTGTGACTGGATCTAGGGGATCCTGCTGTGTTATGAGGACTGGACTTACAGCTCCTGACATTCTTTTCCCTCCTTTAGAAACTCTACGACGAATAAGGATGAACAAAAATCATCTCTTTGCATCTGAATTTTACCTGCATCAGCAAAATCACAGAAAGGAACTCCTGCCCGGTCTGTGTCAGAGTCTCTGGTCAGCACCTCAACAACACTGAGAGACAGTTTCTGAAGGTCATGAAACCGTTCACATCCAGTCCTTGCATTGACATACAGAGCTCCCAGCTTGGTCCAGTCGCTTCTCTCCTTGCAGTGCTGCAAGGAAGGCCAGGAGCACACATAAACCATCCTTCTCCAGAAACCACACAGGAAACACACTGAAGCCTGAGAGCTACTCTTGGGATCGACTTCAAGCAGGAAGAAGACCCAGATGAAGAGAACCCCCAGGTTCAATACTGACTGCATATAGCAACCCACTGCCCCACTCCCGGGGCTGATGAGCACTGATGTCCCTCCAGGCACGACAGTCCTTCTGCCATTTATGTTCTATGACTTCCCTGGAGAAATTCATCCTGTGTGAGCACTGGCACTCGTCTGGTTCGGGGTGGACTTTTCTTTGCACGACACAGTTAAACTAGCATTTCTTTTCTACATCAAGGAAATCTTCTGCTCGATGGGTCACTGGATGACTTTGATGCCAATTACAGCCTATTACATGCGTGCGGCCTCATACTAGGGAAGCAGCCTGGCTAGTGCCCTGGACCATTCTCGGGCCAAGAAAGGTGTCCCCAATGTAACACAAAGGGGAGGCAAAGGGAACGGCTGCGGGCAGTTACCACATTTGAGATCAGATGCAAAGCTAAGATCAAAGCAAGTGTGTGAATTAAAATACTGGCAACACAGAAAGGCCACAGACAGTCCCCACCCCACACTAATAGTTTCCAAACACAGCTTCACACCCAAGTGTTCCACCATCAACTCAAATACTTAACAATAAAGCTCATTTATTTTGGATTGCTATTTGTGGGGGTTTAGAAGAAGCCCTGGTGTAAGCATCCCGAGAGGCTTGAAGAAAACGGGTACTGCACCTGGATTTCAGCCACAGCCAAGCTGAAGTCAAACAGCCAACCCTTTTCAGAATGTCTGACCTGAAATCTTCCATTAAAAAAACAAGCACAATGTCAACACATCAAACGATCAACAAATCATCAGATGCCAGCTACAGAGGGCTACGGTGTTCACCCTACGTACTGCATGCTGGGTACCTGGGCACTGGACATGGACACACTCCCACCATGGGAAGTCAGCTCTTGTATTAAGCTAATAACTGAGCAGAGAGGTAGCAACGTTAACCCAAAAGCAAGGATCAGACTTGCAATCCACCAAGTCTATGCAGGGCTGTAGGGTATTGCTGGCGTAAAAGCAAACCCAGTTAACCACATGAAAGAAAACACTACTCAGCTTTAAACACCTGGGAACACACGACTGGGTTCTGATGCTGTCTGTGAAACCTCGAACACACTGACCCGGTGCGGTGCTCTCAGCTGCAGCTCACAGAATCACAGAACATCAGGGACCCTGACAGATCATCCAGTCCGATCCCCCTGCCACAGCAGGATCCCCTAGATCCATAACCTACTTACGAACAAGCTCACACACTGGCTGCAGGAGCACAGCCGCTCAGGCTGAGCAGACACAGCGTCCTCAGCCGGTGCTCAAACCCCACACACAGTGAGGTAACAAAAGGGGTAATTTCTTTATGAATCAAATTCCTGATCTGGAAATTGCTGAGAATTACCTCCAGTCGTGTGATAAATGGCATGAGGGAACACTGCTCTGTGACTGAGAGATGCTCTGTGGGAGAAGTATGAAAAGCAGCAAATAATTTCTGCAGCCTCCCCTCGAAGCAGCTTGGGTTTGCCTACAAATCACAGGCTGCTTTATGAATCCTAAATCTAGTCTCTCACCTTGTGTCTAGTGTGTGACGCAGATGAAACGATAAAACAAACCACCCCAAAACCTACAACCTCATGCAAGTGATGGGGAGACATCAGGTTTGAATGGCTTTGGGCTGCGATTTCACATTCTGCACAGCACTTACCGGCAGCCCTCCTCCAGCAGCACAAGTGCTCACAGTCACACTACATGAGACTAGAAAACTATCTTAGATGATATTGACCTCATTAATGTTGATAAATATGTGAAAGGTGGTTGTCAGGAGGATGGAGGCAGGCTCTGCTCAGTGTCATCTGATGATAGGACAAGGGACACTGGATGTGAGCTGGAGCAGAGGAGGTTCCACATCAGTGTGAGAAGGACCTTCTTCCCAGTGAGGGTGCCAGAGCCCTGGCAGGGGCTGCCCAGGAGGGTTGCAGAGGCTCCTGCTCTGCAGAGGTTTCAAACCTGTCTGGCCCTGTTCCTGTGTGACTGGATCTAGGGGACCCTGCTGTGGCAGGAGGATTGGACTGGATGATCTTTCGAGGTCCCTTCTAATCCCTAATGTTCTGGGATTCTGTGATAACCACTCCCCATAAAGCCTAGAAGGGGGCTTTGTCTTCACTGCAGCACTGCTTGGCTCTGCAGGATCTATTATACCATGACCAGTCACCTCAACGCACAACCCTGATGGGAAGAGATGACATAGTGGTGACGAGTGAGGAAAAGCACATCAGAACTGCAGCCAGAACCTCAGAACCCCTCTCTGTGGAGCACAGCAGATGGACAGCACTTTATAACACAGTGGAGCATGATACAGCAGTATTGTCACCCAAACCACTGAACCTGCGTTATCTGACTGCCTTTCACAGTCTGTACATACATTTACACAAACAGGAGCTGCTGAAGGAAACAGACACAGAAAACAGCTCTTCCAAAAACATACCTGGATTTCATGTTCAAAACAGTGCTCATGTGCTGACTGGAAACTTGCAGCTGCTGAAGGAACTTAACGATACAGTCAAAATGTTCCGACTGAAGGAACATACCAGCATCAACAAGCTGTAACAGCAAATGGGGGGAAGAACTGTGAGCACAACGTGGTGACCACACAGCTGTCTGTGGAATCACAGTGAATCCTAGTAAGAAATGAGGACTAAATGGAAACCTTGTACCATGAACTCAGCTAGTGATCAGTAACACACAGCTTCTGTGAACAGCACAGAAAGAGCATTCAGCTGATAGGTCTAAGCTTTAGAGCAGGCAAGGCATTTCAGAAACTCCCAAGTAGGGGTAATGCAGTCACATTCGTACCTTACAGAAGGTACTGATTAACGTCAGCACAGCGTCTCTTCTATTCAAGGCAGCCACGTGCTTAAAGACACTGAGAAGAACATCCACAGCCGGCTAATTCAGACAGAAAACAGCAGGATCAGTGTTGCAGCTTTGTTCAGGTAGAAAGTTTACACCTCTTCTTAACAGGAACCTCTAAACTGTTCCTTTTCTCCGCCAAGAGGTGAGTATCAGAGTAAAATCAAACACACTATCATCAACAGCACAGAACTCAAAATGCTAAGCACCTACAGACTGCAGATTAAAGACAAACACAACAAGGCCACCTACCAGCGTGCTGATTCGTACTGCAACGTTCAGTATCTGAAACACTTCCTGCAACAAACAGTTCTTCAGCAAAGCCATGAGAAGATCATTCAGCACTTGAGAAGCTAAATCCACACTAGCAGTGTCTTCTCTGTAATATTTCACAAAGATTTGGACTGAAAAAGCAATTGAATTCATTTCACTCTGGGGTAGTTGGTCCCAAGGAGCTGTTCCCTTACATTTTAAATGTAGTATAACATCCCTTGATTGTCCAGGATATTATGGGACACAGATATGAAGAAAAAAGTCTGAACACAGTGTTAACCTTACTAGACCCAGCCTGGCTACTCTGGAATAGCTGCTGTCCCTGAGCTCAACACTGTCTGCCTGTAGGTTTCACCAGCCTGGCTACTCTGACATAGCTGCTGTCCCTAAGCTCAACACCATCTGCCTGTGTTTCACCAAAGCTCAGCTGACTGGGTGCAGCACAAGAGAAACACACAAACCCAGGCTGGCTTTGGTAAGTGCATCCAAGTAGTAAGACCTTTCCAGGCATGAAGCTCCAGGCAGTGAGGTGCAGCTCTGGCACTGACAGACAGGTCTGGTATCCTGACGGGGCATCTCAGCACGGGAGCGCTGCTATAACTTGATTTCACAGTCATGCTGCTCTACACTCTGAGAAGCTGCTGAGAACCTCGGAAAGCACAGGGAAGGTACCAAAGACATCGCTGTCCAGAGCAAAGTTCAGCTCTTTCTGCCTAAACATGCAGATGGATTCAAATCGCCAACAGCATAGCAATAACCGTTTGCACACACAGTGATGTGAAAGGACTGGTCCCGCACCAGCATTTTGAGATCTTAATTAACTGCAGATCAAGATCTGCAGTTTTGGATGTGTAACTCGGCCAGCGGGCTGAAGACAGCCTTAACACAACTAACTAACTAAACCCCTGCCCTGCCTCAGTGCCTGGCTTCCGCTCACTGCTCTCCAGCCTAGTTCCATTCAGGCTATGTTCACTTTCCGTGGCAGACAGATTTACACCAAGCTCCTGAGAAAACTGTGTCTGAACACCCAGCATCAATGGTGAACCAACAGGAGAACACACCCCTCTGGAATCAGAACTGCTTATTCACTGTTGAAGAGGCACCCGTTAGCTCACTCAGAGCACACAGAACAGGTTAAGCATCAAAGATACATCGAAAGCCGCTGCTGTATCGTACCTGCACGTTTGAGGAGGCCTGACTCTTTGACACCGATGTACGTCCTAAGGATTGCCATGCAAACCTACAACGGCAAGAAAAACATCCCACAGGGTAATGTGATCTCGACTGATGCCAAACAAAACAACGGTGCACATCCAGGAGTTCCCGAAGGCAAACAGAAGCGAACGGAGCTGCTGGGGCAAGAGCTGCTTACGTCCCTTCTTTTAACAAGTCTCCTACTCCAAAATTCAACCTTTACTACTTAAAAGAAAGATGAAAGTTCAAAAGACCTTGAGAGTCAGATCTCTAAACATCTGGTTCACCATCTGCTGAAACTGACTTCCTTTCCATGTATTGATGGAAACAGAAGTTGTCACTCTGCATCAAAAGCATTCACCCTCCCACTCTGTTACCTTCTGCAACAGGTCTCATTACCCTCTCATCCCCCTGCTCCGGAACGTGCCAGAACCAGCACTTGCTTCTGTCACACCCACGCAACGTCGTGAAATAGTATCTGCAATATTTAGGGGGCAATTCAATCGTCTCGAGGATCTGCTGGACTGTGTGAGAATCCTACAGTAAAACAGAACAGACAGAGGCAGAAGAACCCAACAGACAACAGTTCTGAAAGTAAACGCAGGCTTTTTTCTTGCGGATTTCACAACACGTACAAAGCACAAACAAAAGCTAGAGACATGGGATCTGCTATCAAGCCTCTGAGACAACACTCAGGTCCACAGCGTACCTGCAGCACTTCAAAGCAGAGCAAGATCAAACCCTTGTCGTGCTGTGCGTGAATCCGCCTTGAAGGCCACAGATAGTAAGCAAGAACCCCTAACTGAGACAGATGGTAAACAGAAAGGAGGGAGAAAGGTGAGGAACTCCCAATGGCCCTTGGTGACAGCGAGAGCTCTAGGGCAGCAATTTTCTCTACTCTTTTCAGTGCCCAGCACAATGTCCCACACGCGCGGAACCTTGTCTGCCTTCCGGTTCTACAGCAAAAAGCACCACTTGATTTTCCTTAAGCTGGGAAGTCAACAGAGCACCACTGAGAACAGCTGGCCCTCATCAGTGCTTCAGCTCTCTGAAATCGCATTCACCCAACGGTGACATCTGCAGAGGAGCAGAAACAGAAAGGTACTCGGGTTCATAACGTGTGACTAGTTACAGGGAGCACTGCCTGCACATCCACAACAGCACCTGTATCACGGAATCACAGGGCGTTAGGGATTGGAAGGGACCTCGAAAGATCACCTGGTCCAATCCCCCTGCCACAGCAGGATCCCCTTGCATGGAAACATCAGAAATCATGAAGGATTTAGCAACTCACAGCTGCTTTCTCCATCTTCCACGGCTGCAAGTCTTCCAAGTTTTGCCCTGGCACTGAGGGGCATTTTCCTGAGACCCTGTAATCTAAAATCGCGATCCCAGTCAGATCACAGCAGTGATGAATGACAATTCATGAACACAACCCACAGCCAGTTATTCCCTTCACTACCCTGATCTGAGAGTGTGCACAAACCTCGAGAGTGGGCAGATTTAAATTAACCCTTCTCTAATCTCATTTACAGAGATAAGAAAAGCAATGGAATAAAAAAACTCCGAGTTGTGACTTCAAAAAGAAAAAACCCCCAAGCCCTCTGTCAGTAACCTCTGTGTTCCCACGTCACCAGCCACTGCTTCTCCAGAACTGAAATTAAACCTTTACTAGTCTGGTTTAAGTGCAGTATCAAGCTTAAGCCAAATCTCAGTTAGCACTTTCCTAACCACGAGACTTGGCTTCAGGACTTTGTTATTGATAACAAACGTCTCCGAAAAATGAGCTATGTTAATGGAAGACAAAAATATCCAACTCCTTATCTAAAGGGAAAGAACAGCTTCTGAATGCTGTTCCTTGTTTTCCAGCGTTCCCACCAGGCCCTTGGAAGACCCGAGTATTGAAAAGGCAGGTGCTCAGTCCTTCCTGACACACTCCAGTTACTAAAGAGCATCCAATAGTGATGGATGTTCTACGAGAGGTCTGCACTGAGTACTCGGCCCTCACTCTGCTTGTCTGTCCCTCTGTTCACCACCAGATAGGGATCAGAAAGGTAACAGCCAACAATTCAGAACCCAAATGTCACAGACTGGCACCACCCTGTGCAGCAAAGTGGGGCAATCTGATCAGTGCAGGGTTGGATAAATCCGGTGACGGGAAAAAGACTGAGAACCCACTGTCACCAGGAACTTGAGCTCACAAGTCTTTCCTGCAGACTCTTGCCATCCCCACAGCATAGTTTCAGTACTGGGTACTCCACACCAACGTTGTAAGGCAGGAGGCACTAGAGTGAAACAGGCAACCCTCCCTGCCTGCACAGCTGTAGAGAACAAAAGGAGAGTCTGCCACTTCCCAGCACAGAAACTCTTGTTTTGGAAAACATTCCACATGGTTTTAAGAAAGAAACTGTAGAAAAACTTTTCAGAGGTTTTTCAGACTGAAGATATTTGGCCTTTCAAACTACTGCAGTCTGGAGACATGCTGCACAGGTAGTTGTTTGGCATCTGTGTTTCTGGTACTTCCAGAAAGTAGTGTTAAGGGATATGAGGATAAAATCATCCCACAGGCTAAGCCAGGCAGAACAACGTGAAGCTTGTTAATAAACTCATTCATCTCAATTCAGGAAATCCTTGTCTAGAAACATCTGCACTAACTAGCCATTCTAAAAGCATTTCTTCCCCAAACAGCTGTGGCAAACACACAGAATGCAGAGCCTGTCCAGAGTCCATTGATTCTTGCTCTGCTGTCTTGCATGCCCAACACCACCACGCCGTTATGTCAGGCAAACTGTCAGAGAGGTTGTGTGCAGAGAGGAAGAGAAGGAAATGGTGGCCAGAGCTCCATTACACGATGGTTTCTTTGGTGACAATGGGAAGTACCTGTGCCCCAGGTGTGAAACACACGGGGTCAGAATGCTGCTCATTACATTTGGATGATTTCTTTGGCCCAGACTAGTGACAAACATTCACACTGGCAAAACCAGCAAGGTCCTGGCCCTTGGAAAGGTGGGCAAGACCATAAGCCAAGTTCTGCTGACAGAAAACAAAGAAGAGAACTTGCAGTCGCGTTCTCTGACCATAAAGTCACCTGCCTATAACATGGCTCAAACACTGTCAGAACACAGGCACTGCTGTACCAGTCCAGCCACGCACACCAACCCAGAGCGGCTGCTATTGGATCCTGATCCAATCAAACCGTCACTAACCCAGTGGGTAAGAGCTTGCACTGTTGGCTCCATGCACACAGCCCACAACAAACTCCAGCCAACACCTTCAAGAACTGAAAGAGCTCCTTAAAGTGCTACAGAGGAACAAACCATGTGTACAAATAACCTCTGGAGGGCTCCCCCATACAGCATACGGTACCGTTTGTCTGGGGTTTCATCGGTGTAGCTTCACTGAGGACATAAACCTTTGGGCCATGCAATGGCAGCACTGACAGCAGTTCACTTTTCACCAGATCTTTGCATTCACAGTCACTGTTGAGAATTAAAACCCAAGAACATTGTTTAACCAAGTGAAACCGGTGCCTCTTCCAGACACGAAACGCCTGCCTTGCACAGGGTTAAAAGATGAGGGTATTTGCACAGAATCACAGCACATGAGGGATTGGAAGGGACATACAAAGATCACCCAGTCCCATCCCCCTGCCACAGCAGGATCCCCAAGATCCAGTCTCACAGGAACATGTCCAGGTGGGTTTGGAATGTCTCCAGAGAAGGAGACTCCACAACCCCCCTGGGCAGCCACTGCCAGGGCTGTGCTACAAAGTCTTGCTAATTTTCCGACTGATGTTGAAGAGAAGTTCCATAGTCTGAGTCACATGTGCAACAGACACTGTGAGCACAGCGTGAAGCCAGCACAGCAGTGCCAGCACACGATTCACACTCCAAGTGCCATGCTTTTAAGCACCTTTTTCTGCTGCTGTTCAAACATCCATCAGCCTGAATGTGAATGAGACCTTTCATCTGTCTATAAAGTCCCACAAGGCAGAAAAGAGCTGAAATGTTAAATTGGGGGGGGGTTAAGTTAAGTTCTGTTATATCTGAAAATATGCACTATGCTGCACTCAGAGGTGTCGAGGGAAGACACTGGCATGAAGTTCCTGTGTTGTGTCACCAGCCAGAGGACACAATAACCTCTGCTGTCCTGCCAGGCTACCGTTGTCCTGTACTTTGCACAAAGAAACATTATCTCATAGCTGCTCTCATCACCCAGGACAAACACACTTTAAATGCTGGAGGTGTTCCATGCCATTTGTACAGCACATGGTGAACGTGGTGGGGGTTACAGGAAGGATGCACAGTACCCACCTTTTGTCAGCTTCACTCTTTCTTCCTTGCTTACCATCAGGTGGTCCCTCTGCCAGCCTGAGCTGTGGAGATATTTGAAACGTCCTTTGAGATACAGCAAAGCAGGACTAAGCCAGTTGTGCTTTTGACTACAAGCTTCACAGTGTTAGCGACTGCTGGAAGGAGGGGGACAACAGTCTGCACTCTGAAAACTGCAGTTTGGACTGTTCACTCTTACTCTGTCTTTTCTAAATGGAAATACTGGTGTCACACTCTGACCTCTACGGATTGGAAGGGACCTCAACAGATCATCCAGTCCAAGCCCCCTGCCCAGAGCACGCTGAACAGGACTGCACCCAGGCTATCTCCAGAGCAGGAGACCCTACAGCTTCTCTGGGCAGCCTGTTCCAGTGACTGTTTGCTTTGTGAGTCAAACACTGGTAGCCCCACTTCCACTTGCTGAAGGAAACATTTCTGTTTTGCCTTTAAGTAACAGTTTTGCCAGGGAAATTGATTCCCCCACTGTTTGACCCCATTCTCAGCTGCTTACAAGTGTTTAGCCATGTGACTTCCACAGTTTAACTTATCCAGTTACACCCATTATTTACTCTGGAAGCAGTGTAAAGGCTACCAGCAGCTGGTCTGAGAGGCAGTGAGATGTAAATCTAAATCCATTACTAAAGAAGTAACCAGTAGAACAGGCCTAGACATTATCTAGAGGAAGGAGGAGAGACAGGAGGAAGGTCAGATAAAGTCAGTGAGCTTAAGATCCCTCTGAACTGCCAGGAAGTTGGTGTTTTCATGGAATGGCCCTGCTGACCACCTAAGGAGCCCCAGGATAATCTCCCTGGGATGCTGTGATGCCAGTGCAGCTGACCAGCTTCCCATACCACTTCATCTTCCCAAGACTCTGCGGTAAGGAGCGCTGACCACCGACTTTTACAACTGGGTACGTTACATACAAGGTCACACACGTAAAACAGTCCTCCTAGGGGTTCCCTCAACAGTTGTTTCCATACAACTGGCAATAGAGAAGTACTGTAACGACTAATCAAACAGTATCTCGTTTCTCTTCACTTTGCAAGATATACTCTCAGTGACAAGTCAAAAGCACTAGGTTCTGTTAAGTACAACGGACATTGTCAGTGCCACAGGAATTGATGGAATCTAGTGTTGTTTGCACAGCTAATTCAAGTTGATGAAACAGTCTCAAGTAATTGAATTACCCAATAACAAGGACTGTAATTTCAGTAACTATCTGGTGGCAGGAAGGGTGATGTCTCAGTACCTTTTTGTCCATCTCAAAGCTCTTCATTAGTTCATCCAGCTCTCTCCGCTGCCCATCTTCAAGAAAGTCCTCAGAAACCCCTCCCAAAGGGCTGCTTCCTCTGGAGGAGCTGTGGGTTTTCATATCCTCAGCTGAAAATGCACGAACACACTGCTTTATGTTTTTGCCACGCTAGAGACAGCAGAGCTTCTATTTCCTAGTGAAGCTGCAATACTAATGATGTGTAAGAACTTGCAGGACTTCCCAAATATGAAGTTTGCCTGTACAATTATTTCAGCTTTACAGCACAGCCCATTTCAAATAAACATCAAACTGTACCTGTAATTACAGTTCTATCCAGGCTCTAAGACCCTGCACCCCTGCACAACGGGGGTGTTTATACAACACTGAATTCAGCATTTTAGATGTAAGTTCAGTTCTGGTTGGGAACACAGCCCTGCCAAACCGTGTACGGTCATCTGCTGAGCACACAGTCTTTACTGGAGAAGGGCTAAGTGAACTGTAATGGCATGACCAACCAATCAGCCCACCCTCCAAGAAAACCCCAAGCAGCACTACCAGAAGACAAGTACTACAGGTAAGTAGCTACCGCCTGCAGGGCTGCGGTGTGGGGGCCATTCCAAAAGACAAGCATTTTATCCATGTTAGGAAACCAGCTGCTGTAAGAAGGCAAAGTCAGTCCAGAGCTGACAGAGTCACGTTTGCTGTGGGACACACAAAGCCTACGTTGTGTCACTTAACATCTCTGTAGTCACTTCCTCCTCCTGACCGCACACCCCACAATCTCTAAAGACTCTTACCTTTGAGCACCCAGTCGCAGGAACTTCCAGCATCATTTGACATTCCAGATCCTTTCGCGGTAACGTGTCTGCTGTGAACAGAAAACGCACTTGGCACTTCCATCACATGCAGAAGTGTCCTGGGGGTCTTTTCAAACCTGAATGATTCTGTGATCTCAAGTCACACATTAAGAAGTATTTACTAAGAGCACTTTTGCTTAGCTGTGTTTACACTTTCCTATTTCACTTGGTCTAAACTGGTTCCTTAGGTTCACAGCTCGTTCCAGTTCTTACAAATTCTCTGCCTTAAGAGCAGTGTCACACTCGCACCACCTGTTCACACATGACACAGAACCAAACTCGAGTCTGGTGCTGTAAGCAAGCTCCACGACTCCCCCTAAGGCACAATGCTCGTGCTGATCAAGAACAAAGCACCAAGGATTGCTGTAATAAAATTTACACCCATACCTGAAGCTGTCATGGACTGAACTGCTGCCTTCTGAGATGACAGGACACTTGGGCTTCAGCTCCTGCTCTTCATCTGGAATGCAGATGGCAGCACAGGGTGCTTGTGAAGGGCAACTCTCAGAGTCTGTTGGTGCATGCTCCTCCTCATTACTGGTTCCGAACAGGTCAGGATCGTCCTCAATCACATCGATAATGAGAGCATCTTCTTCAAAAGCTTCAAGAATGTCTGGAAAATGTTGGCTTTTTTGTTGTGGAAGATCCCCTCTTGATTTGTTCTCACTGTTGCTTTCTCCTGCGGCAGGGGGGTCACCTGCATTCCAAGAAGCATCAGGGAAATCCGATTTGAGTGCACACTCTGTGCCAGTGAAATCAGGCACAGATGACTCTAGCTGTTCCTCACAAAAAGGCTGTAGACACAAGGAGCAGCTTTCAGAGAGCAGAGACATCTCCTCTAAAAGGCTTTCAGAGCTGTCATGCTGAAAGTCCTTACTGTTCATCTCGCCCTTTTCCTTTTTCATGGCAGCAGCAGATACAGCATCACTGCCAACAGGAAAAGCCTGCTGCTCAGCACTTACAAGAGAGGTGTCCATCCCTGTTTCCTGCCTTCTTGCAACATTAATGCTATCAAGAAACTCAAAGGGACCACAGCTTTTGCTTTCAAACAAACTGGCAGGTTCCAACTGCTTGGATTCTGGTTTGTTTCTGCGTAAGGGAATTTTGAACTTTGCTGGGTTTCCAGTGCTCAGCAATTTCATCAGCTTTAAATTCAAAGCCGTCTGGTTCACTACTGATGCTCTGGGGCTATTTGTGTTCTCTGTAGATGTACTGCTCCAGACTGTCTCAGACAGGTTTCTTGTTGTTGCAGTGCCTTTAGTTTCATGTTTTTGGGTTGCTTTAACCTCTCGCACATCATCATGGTTCAGAGTCACGGCACTCCCCTCTGTATTAACTGGCAACTTTGCATTTTCATCGCTTGTTCTTAAAGGGAACAGAGCAGAGGATTCAGGTGTTTCAGGCAAAGTTGGACATTCGGTATCTAGAGCTACTGTTTTACATGCAGATTCCTTTTTCATTTCTACTGCTGACACATGCAAACCCCAACATCTCAAATTCCTAGTAGCAGCACTGTTTCCTACAGGGTGAATGCTGCTTTCACCAGAGGACTCCTCACAGGCAGCCGTTACAGATCTCTTTCTTTCTGAGGCAGGTCTGCGATGTTTATAAGCCCACACAGAAGTCCTGGCGCAAGATTCAAGAGGCCAGACACGTTTCCCAGCCATAGGTACTGCTCTCTGACAGGTGAACTTTTGCAGCTTCTTGTTAACTCTGTTCTGTTTCTCATATCTCTTGCGTTTGTGACGATTAGAAACATCCCGGCCCAGAGCCAGCACTCCAGCACTGCTGAAGGCATCAGCACCACAGCTCACACTGCCTGAATGTTCCCCTTTTGCTACCACAGAGGGCTCAGAGGTTTCCGTGAAGCCATCTCCAAACCTGAGTGATTTGGTGCTACATTTTCTCCTGACTGACTTTTGTGCTTCACCAGTAGTCTTCCCTTTCTGAACACACGAAGCTGACAGATTGACTTCTCTGTGATTTAATGCTATGCCTGCAAAGGAGCCTGACATGGCAACTGCTGCCTCTGTTTGTGACTCAAACTCACTGTGTCCATGAGCCATGTCTGTGGAAGTAGCCTGTGTGGTTGATTCCTCAGTGATTTTAACACTTTTTCTAGGCTTTCTACCAGTGTTCCACTTCTTGACCCTTAAGCGCAAACTGCTTTCACTCTGACAGCATGAGAAAGACCCACCCTCCTTTGGATTTTTTTCTTTATGAAGCAATAAATCACCTTGTATGGGTGGTCCCTCATTGTGCATTCTCCTAGTACTGCAATTCATATCACTCTGCTCCCCAGTACCAGCAGGAAGAACATGATTGCTTTGATCCTGGGCTACATGCAAGAACCCACTTATCTTACAACTGCTGGTACTTCCACCGGCAGAGGACTTCACAAAGGTGTTGATGTAACTGCAAGCTTCTAGTCTCACAAACGGATTCTTCTCTGTTGCACAAAGCAAGTGAGTACAGCGGTTCAGGACTGTTGTATAAGGCTCAGCATCAGGCTTTGCACACAGCTTTTTCACTTTTTCAGCTGTAGTGACACTAGAGCTCTGCAAGCCCTTGATTTCATCAATTCTGGGTTTCCCTGCTTTACACTGAACACCAGACTTTGTTGTTACAGCACAGCACGGAGAGCTCTTGCTCTGAGTCCCTCTAGAAGATTTGGAGTAGTGACGTTCCTTTTCGTTAGTGTCTTCTGGTCTGTCTCGATCTGACCTCAGCTTCTTCACAGCCTGTACACTAGAGTCTTGCTCAATTGCTTTCCATCTTTCCTTCTCTGATTAAAAAACAAAGAAGTCTCATTGAAGAACATACAAAGGGAAAATCATGACCCTACTGTGGTGTCTCTTTCAAGGCTACTGAAGAACATGACGCTGTGTGAAGCTGAAACATTCCCGTCAATCTTACTTGGTTTTAAACCAGCACTACTAGCAGACATACAGAAACAAACGCAAGGACCAACAGAACCTTAAGGTGTCATAAGGACACTGGAAGCTGCACATTTACAATATAGGTGGGAGCCAAATTTGTGCACGTCCAGCAAGAAAATGCAGATGCACACTCAGCCTTCACACCTTGTTTACCCAGCTGATTGCCTGCAACAGCAAAGCTCTCATCAGAGCACAGCGATTTATGTCAGATACACAGTCCAACCGATGGCATTTGGGCTGTTCCAGGAGATCCAGGAAACAACTGCAGGACTTGCATTTTTAAATAGCACTACTGTTTTAGTTGAAAGCAAATTTAACGATGTAAAAACTGTGCATCTGAACATTCATCTGAGAATAGCCTTGCAAATGTACATAATAATACAGAGTGTATTCTGTGCATCCTCAGGGATGCACAGACTGATTGCAGGACTTTTGGCTTCCAAGGTAAGAGACAACATTAAACCACTGGTTCTTCAGAATATGATTTCTGGGTAAGATTAATAGTAACAGAAT
Source organism: Rhinopomastus cyanomelas (assembly GCA_013400115.1). NCBI lineage: Eukaryota > Metazoa > Chordata > Aves > Bucerotiformes > Rhinopomastidae > Rhinopomastus > Rhinopomastus cyanomelas. The sequence continues at coordinate 1,029,795 of VXBP01008420.1, read as the reverse complement.
CATAGAATCACAGAACACTAGGGATTGGAAGGACCTCAAAAGATCACCCACTCCAATCCCCCTGCCATGGCAGGATTCTATAGATCCAGTTGCACAGAACACGACCAGGCAGGTGCAACAAGTATTTGTCATTGGAGCGTATGGACTTTAAGTTAAAAATTATTTTAGACAATTCTAGACAACAAATGCTAAGAAATTACTTTGCAAAGTAGTTTCGGAGAACAACTGCTGTTGACTTTATCCCATCTCTCTCCACAGCCTTTTCCCAACAAGCCGCTGCAGCCCTGGATAGTGCCTGCCCAGCAGGACACTGGCGAGAGCTACGCCCTCACTGCTGATGGCCTCCTGCACCGCATTCCCTGGGGAGCCTCTGGCTACTCTCACCTTGCTCGGGCACAGGAAAAGCCAACTGCTCGCAGGAAAGGCCGGAGAACGGGGCAGGGGGTGCACGAGGGGACAGGGGTTGCTTGGGTTTTCTCTTGTGTGCCAGGCGAGGCCTCTGCTTGGCTACCAACTTCTCCCCTGGCTCATGTCCAGCCCCCACAGCCCACAAGCTCGAGCTGGTGATCATTTCGTCAGACGACTTCACTTCGCTGGCAGCAGCCACCTTCCTGGACCTTAACTGCCGCATCGTAGGTGCAAAACCACCCGCAGGATCCACTCGGCACAGTCAGAGCAGCCCCGGGCTACTTCGTAACCCAGCAGGGTGCAGGCCTGGCCGGGAAGGCAGCACCACTCGCCCCAGGGCTCACCCCGCCCGACACAACACGCGCCCAGGCCGCTGGGGTGAAGCCCAGAGCCGGCGGCTCGCCCACCGGGCCCCTAGGCCGGAGCCGCCCCTTCCCGCGGAGGGGTGGCGGCCTCGCAGCTCCTGTGCCCCAAGGGCCGCGCCGCGCCCGGCCTGTCCTCGCCGCCCACCGCCTCCCGCCTCCCTGCGCCTCCCCTCGCCCCGTCGTCGCCCACCGACCCGGCCCTCGCCTCTCCGGCCGAGCCCCGCCAGCGCCTCCCGCTCTGCCGCAGCGATGGCGTCGCGGCCGGCGCAGGGCAGGAGGCGCCCAGCGCGGCGGCGTGAGGGAGGCTCCGGGCAGGGCCGAGGGCGGAGAACACACCCGAGCTGTGGGAACGGAGCTGCTCTGTTCGCCTTCCGGGCTGGCTGACGGTGCTGTGTGCGTGGCGAATCCCCCTCTCCGATCCGGCGCCCAACCGTTGGCGGCCAGCGCCGAGGCTCGAGGCTGCTGAGTTCGTGCGGCGCCGCTCCCGAGCGGCCTGAAGCCGAGTGGGGGTTGAGAGGCCGCCGGCCCAGGAGCAGCCCACAGTACTGGGGTGCTGCGTGGAACTGCCGAACGCTGTGAAGCGCCCAGTTTTCAGCTGGTCGGAGCCGAGGGCTGGATCGGTAAAGCCCCAGGCTGCCCGGCTCGGCAGTTTGATCCTCTTCAGGGAAGCAGCATCACACCCTGTGTCCACAGCACTTCCCCATCTCCCCCAAACCTGAGGGCCGATTCTCCTGTCTCCATGACTGTGGGTCATGCACACTTGGTATTTCAAACAGTGCAGCTTCTCAGGACTGGTGGTAGTGAAAGACTGCTGAGGTTTGGTGTTTGGGCTTCAAATATGGTGATGGTTTGAAAACAAATGGAGGACACCAAAGCTTCCAGACCACTTTGCGCATGATGACGTGAACGTGTACAATTAGCTAAAAAAAAAAACCAGCTAAAAAAGGTGAACAAGTTAGCACCCCCCCTTCCCCGTGAGATTCCACCTTAGTGCAGTGTGCTATGAGAATTGGTTGGTTCTGTTTTTTAAAAACCCTTGAGTACCAACCATGAGCTTACACACAACACTACCACCAGAGATGGCCGAGCAACTGCTTTAGGAAGGTTTGAAGAAAGGGGACTGGTGATTGCTCAGAGCGATGCAAAGCTCTAGCACAGACAGCAAGTCCTTTGCTCCATCCCTAGCAGCCAGCCGCAGCTGAACTCCTCCACGCACTGCGCGCCCTTTCTTATATAATCAGCCTGATTTGTCTGAGCTCAAGCCAGTGAACCAGGATTCATTTAGTTCAGCAAGCTAAGCACAACCGTTCTGTGCCAGCTGACTGCGTACGATAAACCCAGGGAGTTTTGGTTCTGCTTCTTAGCTGCTGTGGAGTCAGAGAATCACAGACCCCTAGGGACTGGAAGGGACCTCAAAAGATCACCCAGTCCAATTCCTTCAACACAGCAGGATCCCCTAGATCCCGTCACAGAGGAACATACAGAGGGGCAGGGCGCTGGAGGCAACCTGTGGTGGGAAAACCCCACAGAGTAACAGAGAGACAATGCCACGAAATTGCTTCCCTAAAGCCAGATGCAGCCAGTGGAGCCTGATGGAAGGAGCTGGGTGGGTGCATCCTGCACGTGGCTGTTTCTAGGGGAGTTATTTGAGAGCGTTCTGCATTTAATTAGCCAGGCTGAAATTAGCAGCAGGACCTGTTACTGTTGCTCTGAAAGCAGGTACACCACTTCTAGTCAGGAGTCTGATTTATACACAAAGCAGTGACTTGTTTGGATTTCGATCTGGAAGGCTTTCCACCTATGTAATCTCATGTCCAGTTCTGGGTCCCTCAATTCCAGAAGGACACAGAGCTGCTGGAGGGAGCCCAGTGCAGAGCCACAGAGATGATGGAGGGAGGGGAGCATCTCCCTGCTGGGGAAAGGCTGAGGGAGCTGGGGCTCTGGAGCTGGGAAAAAAGGAGCCTGAGGGGTGAACCCATGGATGTTGATCAGGATGTGAAGGGTGGGTGTCAGGAGGATGGAGCCAGGCTCTGCTCAGGGGCACCCAGTGACAGGACAAGGGGCAGCGGGTGTGAGCTGGAACAGAGGAGGTTCCACCTTAATCTGAGAAGGAACTTCTTCCCAGTGAGGGTGCCAGAGTCCTGGCAGGGGCTGCCCAGGGTGGGGTTGTGGAGTCTCCTTCTCTGGAGACATTTTAAACGTGTCTGGACTGTTCCTGTGCGACTGGATCTAGGGAATCCTGCTGTTGGCAGGGGGATTGGACTGGACTGGATGATCTTTTGAGGTCCCTTCCAGTCTCTGATGTTCTGTGACTCTGTGACTGTTCCCAAGTATTGATCCTTCCTGCAATGAACACACAAGGAAAAGCAAGCTCTTCCCTATTTAGGACTCACTGTGATGGACGCCAGTCATGTCCTTAAATTAGAAGAGACCCAGTTCTTCAGATGTAGGTTAAGCTGAGTGGCGCTGGGCCCGAGCCAAGCAGAGTGTGAAAGGCAGTGATTTACATGCGAGAAATCATCTGGTCTGGCGCTGTCTGCTGTGGGCAGGCTGTGTAAGTGCTGAGTAACAGGACCATCAGGCCTTCTCTGCTGCTCCCACCACCTCCCTAGCCAGGTATGCATCCCAGACAGAGGTGCTGCAATAGAAATGCAGGGAGAGAAAGGAGGTCATCCCACGGTGGAGCAGGAGAGGACCACAAAGTTACACTCCTGATGGTTTCAGCTGGGACCTGCCTGCAAGGCCACCATGTTCATGTGGCACCGGTTGTCAGCCAAAGAGGGAGCCCAACTTAAGAGACAGGCTCTGCTCATGAGGAAACCCCTAACGAGGCAGCGAGCGCCAGACTGCGGGATGCAAGGAGCGCAAAGGCAGGCTGTGCCCGTCAGCTCTGCCTTTGTGTGCTGGGAAAAAGAACAACCGAACAGATGCTGCTCTCTGAAGGGCTGCTGGGGAGCCCAGCGAGGAAACAAAGCCACGCCAGACCACTGAGAAGCAGGCGCGGTGCTACGGGAACGAGCGGAGGAAATGAGTCCATTGGATTTGGATTGCAAAGGGCTTGAGGCGAAATGAAACCGAGCTGGTTAAATACAGAAAGCTCTCATTGCACAACTACACTTCCAAATCAAACAAGAAAGTTGCACAGAATCACAGGACGTTAGGGATTGGAAGGGACATGCAAAGATCCGTCTGCCACAGCAGGATCCCCTAGATCCAGTTGCACAGGAACATGCCCAGGCAGGTTTGAAACCTCTCCGGAGAAGGAGACTCCAACCCCCCTGGGCAGCCCCTGCCAGGGCTCTGGCACCCTCACTGGGAAGAAGGTCCTTCTCACACTGATGTGGAATCTCCTCTGTTCCACAAGAGATTCCAGCCTGGCACCTCAGCTTCCAGAGGCTCCACTCTTTCTTTCCCATCACTACTGAGCACAGGGTTTTGTTGAGGTTATAAAATTAGACCTTTTAATAATCATAGTGGATTCTTTCTGGGGGACATCCCAAGGACAGCGGCTGTCAGTACCACTTGTGGACAACCCCACTATCTATTTTTTGGTGCTTTTCCCTTCATTCCAGCACACCCAGGGCTGTGTTAGTGGTGATTCCACAGAGCTCTGCTCGCTCCTGCGAGCAGTTACCAGCTCGAGAACACTCGTGTGAACAGGCAGGGACAGAGCAGCCACCAGCACAGCAAGGCAGGCTTTCAAGGCCAGACCCACAGAGCTATTTAGGGCCCTAATTTCTGTTTCAGACTTCAGGGGAAGGCTGGTGCCTGAACAGGAATTGAGCACCTCATTACCTTTGCAGGTCTGGACCAAGCGGTGCTCCCTCCTCATCCCCTGCTGGCCTGCAGCCATCTCTGATCCTCTCCAGCTGCCCGTTGAGCTGTGGTGTGGTGCGACCCTGGTGTTGTGAAGTAGCCGGTCTCTGACTGGTGACGGCCTGATTCACAACACCAGCTGCTGCACAGCACCCGAGGGCGCTCTGCGGCTGAGCTCCCTGCTGCCAGGCTCCTCCAGGGTCCATCTTCCACAGCTCCATGTGCTGAAAAGAAAAGGGAAAGGGTTAGGAACCACAGAACCATTAAGGTTGGAAAAGACCCCTGGGATCAGCGAGTCCAACCATCAGCCCTGCTCTACAAGGTCACCCCTGAACCAGATCCCCCAGCACCACATGTAAGAGACTTCTCAAGGCATCCAGGGATGGGGCCTCAATCCCCAAACGTGGCTGAGTTCATGTGTTTATACTTACGTGTGTTTGTATTTGTACCTGCACTTGCAGTTACATCAGTGCTTCACTGATACAGATACCAGAACAGACTGGAACATAACTCTGTGTTGTGGCTGCTGCTAGCAAGCAGCGATGTGATAAGGCCAGAGGAAGCCAAGCTGCCTCCCACAAGCAGCCTCCCCCCAGCAGCTCTGAGCACTGTGATGCTCTGGACGCCCTGCCGCAGCGCGCCAGGTCACACGCGGCACCAACACCGAGCCCTTGCACGCTGTGTGCTGTGGGTGGGGAGAGCAAAGCCAACATCACGAGCCTTCTTCATGGTTGTTGAAAGCTGTCCTGCGATCCATGCGAAGCCTGTCAGAGAGCCTGAACTGCTGCTTCCTGAAGCAGCCAATTCAAAAAAGTCTTTTTGAGTAGTTTATGTTGTGCAAGGGAACACACCATGAAGCCTTTCTCTGCCCTCGCTGTAGCAGAGGCGGAGGTTGGTTTTCTGCTTCTTCACCCCCTTGCTCGAACAGTCCCAAGTGTCACAGAACATCAGGGGTTGGAAGGGACCCCGAAAGATCACCCAGTCTAATCCCCCTGCCACAGCAGGACCCCTAGGTCCAGTTGCACAGGAACATGTCTAGGAGCTCTGGGGAAAGTCAGCACCACAAATGTTTACGTGAGGCTGACCTTAGTGTATGTGGAGAAGAATCTCATCTGCTATGAACAGGAAAATAAACTTAGCACCTTAGGGAGCCCCCTCTCCCCAAAACCAGTAACTCCATCAGCCTGCCTAGGAATTAGGGGCTCCAGAAACAGAAGAGCGTTGCGAGAAGCTGCGCACACAAGCTGGGTGCTGCACGCCCAGGCTGTGAGCAGGGCTCAGGGTTGGGGTCAGCAGGCAACTTGGGATGTCAGCTGCACCCCCACTGCTCCAGGTGACGGCGCCTGCGACAACAGACCGCACTGCTCTCATCGTGGCAGCCTGTTAACCGAGCTCCCTCGCCTGGCCCACCTCTGCCCTGGGCAGGCTAATCCCACCGCACAGCTCCCACCCACTAACACAGCCCTTGTGCTAATCCTGTTTCACCAGCTTTGTTGCCCTGTCTGGCCAACCCAGCAGCACAAAGCCGCACGCGAGGAGTCTGCCAAGATCCCTCTCTCTCGCCTGGCCACCCGCTCGCCGTATGGCTTCAATTAGACGCTTTGAGAGCAGAACACGGCGCTTGGGCACCTGCCAGCGTCCTTCAGAGGCGCAATGCCGAGGATCTTCGTTGGACGGGGCACCCCACCTCTCCAGTCAGCGGTGCTTAATAGAGGCCAGCATGAGCAACCAGCTCAAACCTCTTCTCAAAACACTCTCCGTGTGTGGAGGACATGAGTCTGGCTGCACAGACACGCATTTACTGCCCGTTACCCTACTATAGGATTAGACAGATGAGCAAAGCTGCCGCTGTTTGCTGTTCGGCAGATTCATTAATGTTAATTGTTACAAGAGGAGCATCAATTACTGCATCAACCTGTGTCAAGCCCAGCAAACCTCTGCTGAACAGAGATGGGATCCGCATTGATCAGGCAGGATTGGCAGGGGCAGAAAGAAGATGACTCCTGAAGGCCTCAATGTTGCTCCAAGGCAGCAAAGACCCAGCACTGCTCATTAACCCTGGCATCAGCAGAGGATCCCGCTCGAACCCTCTGCGCTGAGGCCAGAAGGGCGAGGGAATCCTGCACTTCACTCTGCAGGAATTCATAGAACCACAGAATGCTGGGGATTGAGAGGGACCTCAAAAGATCATCCAGCCCAATCCCTCTGCTGCAGCAGGGTCCCCTAGTTGCACAGGAACATCTTGCCCAGCTCTGAGTGATGAGATGTGGACAAGGGGATCCCAACTCCCTGCAGCACTCACCTGGCTGTAGTCATTACACGAATGATCGTGAGGCAGAGAGCACCCCTTCCTCCCCAGTGCAGGGTGCAGCGCTCAAGGATGCTCTGTTGACATGTGGCCAGAGCTGACTCCTGGCGTGCCCTGGGTGAAGGGCGTTTTTGACCTGTTATCTAGAGGATCCTGCTGTGGCGGGGGTTGGACTGGATGATCTTCTGAGGTCCCTTCCAATCCCTAACGTTCTGGGATTCTGTGAAGCCATCATGGCTCAGGCTGCCCCTTCCTCTTTCTCCTTTAGAAACAACTGGTCCCAGCATCTCCTCCTCTGCCTGACCAGAGACCCAAGGCTCTGCTGGTGTTTTGAGCTGACGGTGCATTCAACAGCTCTGGCAGGAGTTAAACACCAGCGGTGGCACATCCATTATTTAAAGTACTGTGAGGAGAAGGCTGAGTCACTGAGCTGCAGCTGTCACCTCGAAGGTTGCTTCTCAGCCTAAACACCAGTGCCAGTCGGTGCCTGAGAAGGGAATGAACCTTTGCAGGAGGACCCTGAGCCAAGCCCCAAGCTTAAGGTCCTTCTGCATCTACACTGGGAGCTACTGAGAACTACTGTGCAGGGCCAATGCTGCTTCTCGTACCAGCTCCGCCTGCGTTGCCCTGCTCGTTACCATGTGGAGCTATGAAGCTGTTGGCTAAATCAGAGATTCTGACCCTACGGCTTCCTGCCCAGAGGGAGGTCTGCAGGGACAGCAGAGCCTGTTACCTCTGCAGGAATTTGTGCCGACAGTCCGTTCGTCTTCATGTCCCTGGACAGCTCTGCTTACCCAGCACAATGGGAACATCTCTGCACTAAGAGAAAGCATCAGTGTCCTACTGCATTTCCTCCTACAGGATCCATCACACCCGTGGGCTACACACAGCATCCCTAGGCTTGTAACTGATCTCATAAAGAATCACAGGACCTCAAAAGCTCATCCAGTCCGGTCCCCCTGCTGCAGCAGGATCCCCCAGATCCAGCCACACAGGAACAGTCCAAGCGGGTTTATCTCCCTGCCAGTGGGCAGGGGAGCTCCGACACAGAGCAGGTTACAAGCAGGGTGCTAACACAGGCAGCTCGCCTCAGCGCTGAGGCAGGGGCTGGCTGTTTGTCACTGAGGTCAGGATGTTTACTGAAAAAGAACCTCTGAGGGCAGTCTGAATGTTTGTGATGCTGAAGCACCCAAACACAGAACCTGTGCCTGTGCAACAGTTACTGCAAGGGGAAACGGGCATCTCCCGAGCACTTCAATGAAAGTCCTGTTTCTTCTCCTCCCCTGGTGCTAGAGGAGGTTGCCTGGCACTGGGGTAGGTCACCAACCAACCCTGAGTGCTCCTCTGCCTTGTCCAGTCATCTGGCAAAAGCCAATCTAGTGCCTCCCTAGGATCACCTGGTGAGGGTGGAAGGGCTTCGCAGCTCCCTCCAGCTGCCACTGCCCAGCTCGCCCTTGTGTTGGAAGAACTCTGTGTGGTTCAGGCCACCTAATGCCCTTTTCTTTCTCCCACTGCTGCTAGAATTGACTTATCACAGAACATTGGAAGGGACCTCGGAAGGTCACCCAGTCCAATCCCCCTGTCCGTGTTTGAAGGCGAGTCCTGAGGGCAGCTGGTGATGAAAAAGGCTGCCAAGCGCCTCAGAGCCCCACCGCACACCTATGCTAAAAGGTCTGGTAAACAAAACCAGAGAAGGAGGGTAAATCCACCATCCTGTGTGCAGAAGGCATGAACAACCTAAGGCAAGGTAATCCCAGCTGCCCAGAGGCCCTCACAAACAGTGCGAGAGCAATGCCTGGATTGCTGCTTCCAGCAGGCTGCAGGCAGGTGCTGAGAGGCTGCGATTGACTCGATTCAACGGCACAGTACGTCTTGGCCACAAACCCCTCCATCAACACCGTCTTGTCTGAGCTTCCTCAGAATCCCAGAACCAGGCATCAGGGAGCAGAAGGGAGCTCGGATGATCAGCCAGTCCAATCCCCCTGCCCCAGCAGGGTCCGCCAGACCAAGCTGCACAGGCACAGGGCCAGGCGGCTTTGAAATGTCGCACGCTTTTATCCTCAATAAAACAGCATCCTACAGGCAGAACCCTGAGGCCACACAACTGCCAGGGTGGCAATGACCTGGAGATGCTGACTGAATCATTCTGACTGAAAAAGGCCCTCGGGACCAGCGAGTCCAGCCACTAACAGCAGTCTACAAGGCCAACCCTAAACCAGATCCCCCAGCACTACATCCAAGTGTCTTCTAAACCCATCCAGGGATGGGGACTCAGCTCCCACCCTGGGCAGCCCAGTCCAGGGCCTGATCACTCTCTCCAGGAAGAATTTCTTCCTGATGGCCAGTCTAACCTTCCCCTGCTGGAGTTTGAAGCCCTTCCCTCAGGTTTTGTCACTGATGACCTGTGAGCAGAGCCCAGCACCAGCATCTCTGCAGGGTCCTTTCAGAGAGCTGTAGAGAGTGATGAGGGCTCCCCTCAGCCTCCTCTTCCTCTTGGCCACCTCGGCACCCCGCTGGCTCCTAACACATGTTGTCAGGGTACCAGCTCCCGCGCCACCTCACTTCCTTGGGAGCAAGGTGGGAGAGCTGGCTTCGGCAACGCTGTCCACACTCTGCAGGATGCAGAGCTGCACATCCTCCCAGCAGGGGCGACACAGACAGGGCTGTGGAAGGGACCGCACACCCCAGCCAGGGCTGGCCAGCCTCGTGCACGAGCCACACAGGCAACAGGTGCCAACAGAGCCAGCCCCTACAAACAGACCATGCGCTGACCGCTGGGAGACCAGTTCTGACCCCGGAGGCCTCTGTCAGCTACAGCAGTATCTTCAGAGAAACCAAAGGGATGGGGTCCTACCTGGCTGGAGTCAGGAGCTCAGGTACCAGACGGCCACTTTCCCCATGCGACAAGAGTGTGTTTTTAAAAGTCAGGTCTGTTCTCCTCTCCACAGCATCTACTGATGGGGGTAGGAGATGCTGGTGATGCTGTGGGATTTATCCGGTTACTCCACAGACTTCATCTTTTTAAGCAAACTGAGGCTGCGACGAAGCAGAACTCCAATCTCCCGTGGTAATTCCACATTTCCACTGTCATTGACAAGCCACTGAGCTGCATTTTCAGTGAAAAGAGCACAGAAGCTCCAAGACCTAATGGCCTAGACAGGGATGAATGAGACCTGAAAGCCAGGACCCTCTCCGTAAACCCAATGGCATCGCTCCTATCCGGCTGCCCCGTTCACATCGGCACCCCGACCGCTGCTACCGAGAGTATTTTGCTTGGCAGAGATCCTACGTGTTCTAAAATTACGTGAGCTATTTTTGCTCCCTCCTTGGGTTGGATCAGTTACTAAGCAACTGAGGAGTTAGTTCTGCTGGGTAACAGCCACTCTGCATCTCACAGAGCCAGCTACTACAGGGGACATCGATGCCCATGGAGGAAACTCGGCGCAGGGCTCTCTCGGAGGGGTTTTGCTCACGAACAACTTTGTTAGCATCACAGAGCATCAGGGATTGGACCCCAAAAGATCACCCAGTCCCATCCCCTGCCACAACAGGATCCCCTAGAACCAGTCATTAGGGATTGGAAGGGACGTCGAGAGATCATCCAGTCCCATCCCCCTGCCACAGTAGGATCCCCTAGATCCAGTTGCACAGAAACAGTCCAAGAGGGTTTGAAACATCTCCAGAGACTCCACAACCCCCTGGGCAGCCCCTGCCAGGGCTCTTCCAACCAAAGACATTCAATGATTCTCTGAGGCAAAGGGGTTTCTGGCAAGGCTCCCCTTCCCTGGGCAAGTACTTCACCAGCAAGTACCCAGTGAGAAGAGGAGCAGAATGAGATTGAGTGTGCATCAGCCTTGCAGCTGCCTCTCACTCTTCTAAGCTTGGACTTGTGAGCAGAGGGTCCTGGACGATGACAGCAGTAATTCCACAGAATCATGGGACCATTCAGGTTGCAGGAGACCCCTGGGATCACCAAGTCCAACCATCAGCCTCACTCTACAAGGTCACCCCTAAACCAAATCCCCCAACACCACATCTCAGCGACTTTTAAACTCATCCAGGGATGGGGACTCAACCACTGCCCTGGGCAGCCCAGTCCAGGGCCTGACCACTCTCTCCACGAAGAATTTCTTCCTGATGGCCAGTCCAACTCTCCCCTGTTGGAGCCTGAAGCCCTTCCCTCTGCTTCTGTCGCTAATTCCCTGTGAGCAGAGCCCAGCACCAGCTCTCTCCAGTGTCTTTTCAGGTAGTTGTAGAGAGTGATGAGGGCCTCCTCTTCCTCAGACTAACCAGCCCCAGCTCTTTCCATCTCTCCTCACCAGATGGATTCTCTGTGCTTACATCTGTTCTATGACTCATTCACACTCACGGGCTTCCACCTCGGCTGTGGCCACACTCCACTTCCTCTGCCTGCTCGCACAGGCGGTGCCCAAGACGGGTCACTTTCGGCTCCCTTGAACATTTCACCACTGAAAAGGAACAAGCAGAAGGTCAGTGTTCAAAGGGATCCTGTGTCCACAGCACTGCACGGCTTTGACACCCAGGGCAGCCTCAGGAGCAAACCCTTCAAGGTGCACGCGAGACTCCAGCAAAACTGCTGCCTCCTGCAAGGCTCCTGCTGCCTCAGCCAATAGACACACCCCCCCCCCGAACATCTACTTGTAGAGGCTGCCCCGCAGTGCAGCGCCCTGCCCTTGGACCCAGCGCCAGCGATTCAGATTTGTCCCCCTCTGCAGTCCCCTCACTACAGCCAGTTCTACTGGCAGCACTGGGACAGGCTCTGCACTCACTGCCTGCAGAGGAGCCAGCCGGCCCAGCCCCGAGGCAGCGAAACCTCTGCCTTCTGCAAACCCAGCAGCAGCACATTTGCCCTCAAACGCGGCCCTTGGGGACACCCGACCTCCCCAGAAGCAGAGACTGTCACCTGAAACATCACAAATCAGCTGCTCCGAAGTCAGAGCAAAGGGGAAGCACCTACAGCTTCGGTGCCTCCACCTCTTCTCTCTGCTAAGGGAGAGGGAAGCTTCGATCTCTTCTGCCGACCCCTTGAATCCCAAAGTAGTGGCAGCTGACACCGCGGACGTCCTCAGCAGCTCCAGCGCCTTCTCTCTGCACCACCAGCCCAAGCAGGGGGTCGCTGTGTGGGACCCTAACTGGCTGCCCTCAATGGCAGCACCTGCAGGTCTGCAGAACCAGGTCACAAGGAAGAAAACACACCCAAGCTGTGAACCCTGCTGCACGATTCTCAAACAAGGGGTATCTGGGGGAAGAGTTGGAGCCCGTTTCCCATGGAAAGAAATTGGCAGGGAGGCTCCAGGGAAGGAAAACGAAGTCTCACGAGCGGAGACAAGCCGCTGTCTTCCCAGCGTAAGCAAATCGAAGGTGAAGGCTTCGTCAAGAGCTGTGCTCTGTGGGAGACAGCTGGAGCAGAGGAATCCGGGTTTTCTGGGACAGAAAGAGCCACAAGAGATGAGCCCTGAGTGATGATTCAATTATCCAGCTGGAGGGATGGATTAAGCTTTTGACTTGGAGCTGCACAAAAAGGAGCAATTAGACTTCCCCAGGAAAAAGAAGCAGTTTAGGAAGGGAGTAAAGGTCTCCGATGCTGGTAGTAGGAAGGTGGTGCTTGCACGTAGCGCTGACCGGGCTGGGTGCTGTGCAGAGTGAACTAGGGGTTTGGTGTCAGAGCTCTTCTGCCGAAGCCCAGAGACCTTGTGCTGGTGGGAACTGCCCCAGCGAGGGTGGATACAGCCTCCTCCTGCTGAAATGCTGCATTTCCCCATGCAGGCTGCTGCTCACTGCCTCGGATGTGCTCTGCTCGCAGATCCCTGCAACAGCAACACGATGGGAGTCTGCTCTGGAAAGGAGCTCTGCATGCACACTGAGCCCAGGTCCGAGCCTCCGCAGCACAGACCTCTACATAAGAGTGTTTAGAATGAATCTCAGAGCATCAGGGGTTGGAAGGGACCCCAAAAGATCACCCAGTCCAGTCCCCATAACACAGCAGGACCCCCTAGATCCAGTGGCACAAGAACACGGCCAGGAAGTTTGAAACATCTCCAGAGAAGGAGACTCCACAACCCCCCCGAGCAGCCCCTGCCAGGGCTCTGGCACCCTCACCAGGAAGAAGGTCCTTCTCAGATTGATGTGGAACCTCTTCTGTTCCAGCTCACACCCGCTGCCCCTTGTCCTGTCACCTGGGCAGGGCCAGCTCCATCTTCCTGACACCCGCCTCTCAAGTATTTGGCTCATTTCTAGCCAGGTTTGCACGTGCTCATCCCCTCTGCATCCCATCCCTCACCCCAACACAGCCAGTGAACGGAGGAGAGCTCTGCCTTGCTGGGGTGGCTGTTTTTAGGTGCCGGAGGAAGGAGTCTGCCTGTGCCCGTCCCTCTCCTGGCCACACTGCTGCGATACCTGACCCTATTTACTACCGTTTTGCTGCTGCACAGACCTTCCTCTGCTGCAGTCAGCGTGGGTGTCTGGAGTGTGAGCTGGTAGATCCCTGCTCCTCCCCTCACATCACAGGAGCACAGAGCAGTAGGGACTGGAAGGGACCTCGAAAGGCCACCCAGTCCAGCCCCCTGCCACAGCAGGATCCCCTGTGAATTCGTCTCTAACCCTCCACAGCTCACTCTGCCTTCAGCAAGTGACGAGTTAAAGGCGATAAACACCACCAACAAAGGAAAGACGATCCCTCCTTTGTCTCGCAAAGACTGTGGCAGCCTCACTGGTGCGAATGGATTTTGTATCCCTCAGACTTCCCCGAGGGGACCATTTGGCTTCGGGCTCTCTTGTTCTACCTTAAGGCAAAGGTTTTGGTCGCTGCTAGAAGTAACCTCGGTTGCTGCCTCCTGATTGTCTGTCTGCGAGTGTCTTCCCCTCTTGGGGAGAAGAAGGGGCCGAGCACCGACACCGCCCGCCCCAGCCCACAGGCGCTGCCTCCCTGTCTCAGAACGCGAGGGGCTGGATGGGACCTCGGCACCTCACCTCCTCCTCTCACCGACACACTCACAGGACAAAGAGCAATTATCTCTAATCCCAACCACAGCCAGTTAAACATCGAATCACCCAGTCGGAGCTGCAGTTTGGACGTGAAATCCACCATCAGTCACCCCAAAGTGCCCAAATAACAGCAACAGAATGACAGTGCTGGCTGTGGATCCGACCCATCAGCAGAGACAGCTCAGCCCTACCTCCTCTCGTTAGGTCCCTCGACTAACTCACAGAATCACAGACCATTAGGGATGGGAAGGGACCTGAAACATCACCCAGTCCAGTTCCCCGGCCACAGTAGGAACCCCTAGATCCAGCCACACAGGAACATGCCCAGGTGGGTTGGAAACTTCTCCAGACGGAGCTGGGAGAAAGGGAATCACCAAGCACCACCAGCAGCCCCGGCCCCACGCACCGCCGTCACTGAAGCTGCTGGCTGTTGTGTAGCTGCGTGAGGACATCCCAAGCAGCCTGCGAGGCAGCAGCAGAAAGCACCAGCTGCAGCAGGGGATGGAGAAACCCGGGCTCTCTTGTTCTTTGGAACCTGCTGGGTAGGAGCCGTGTCAGCCTCTCCTCAGTGAGGAGGCAAATGCTCTGCTAGCACTAGTCAAACAGAACTGCCACAAGAAGCAGCAAGAGAAGAGAACAGACCGATGCTTCTCTTGCAAGAGAAGAGGGAAGACTCTCCTCTAACACGCTGCTTGCAGACACACTCCAAGTTTTGAGGTCACACTCGTGCAGTCGCTTCGTGCAGGTGGCTTCACAGCCCACACCCTCTCTTTTCGTATCTCCTACACCAAGTGAAAATATAAATCAATACATCCAAACAGTCCATTTTTAACTATTCCATGTTCAAGTAAATAGTTAATACAAACAGCTATTTTACTGCTGTCAGGCAGGAGCAGAACAATGGGATCCCTCGGGAAGGCTGAGCGGAAGAGCCCGCTCGCCAGCCCAGAGTCCTCCCTGCAGGCGCCGCCTGCAGCTAACGGCGGGGACAAGCAGCAAAGTCCTTCAGACACTGGGTCTGGCTCTTCAGAATCTCATCCTCCAAGCTTCATGTCAGCATTTTTTGCTATTTAATCGATCTCTCTTGGATCTGGACCTTTTTAGAGCTGCGGAGCCTCTGAGGAACACAGGCTGCAGTTCTCCTAGCTTTTAGAATGTGCTGGGCAGGCAACTGTGCAGGGCCATTGGCATCCTGGCACGACACAGCTTCAGCAGCAACCGTGCACTTGGGCTGCGAGGGAAGCACCTTCCACGCCAGGGTCAGCCCCAGCGGCCAGCAAGCTGATGCTGTGTCTCAGAATGGAGGAGACAGCAGCGAAGCAGGGGGGTTCTAACCTTGTGACAGATAAGTCAGAAGCAAATTTCATTTCAAATTTCCGTTTAATCTGGGGGGGTGAGCAAGGTCCATCCACCCCACTGTGAAGGCCGCCTGCTGGCACACACCCCCCACAGCCCCTGCTCACCTCCTTCCATCTATCGCATCCTCACCTTTCCGAGAAGACGGCTGCGATCAATCCTCCACCAAGGACACACATCAGAGATTACGTTCCCCTCCATAACAGAACGCTCTCGGCAGTGAGAGACCAGCGGCCACACAGATGCGCAGCAGAGGAACAACAAAAGAGGTGGAGAACGCTGTTCTCTCTGCTCCTGTCCTTTCCGCGAAGTTGCCTGACCTTGCTGCAGGATCCCGAACTCCGACTGCACTGCAGAGCTGGCGGAGCAGCTGGAGAGGCTGTGCGTCTGGTACCAGGCTCTTTTCCCCCACCTCACGCCTCTGACAGCCCCTTCCTCTAGCCTGAGGCACACACTGTGCTAGGAGTGCTCACAGGGGCAGCTGTTCACACCTCTGACTGAATTGAGGGCAAAGCTGAACCCGCATGGTTCCGATCCAGTCCATCGCCAAATGTTCCATCACCGCCTGCTCTGCAGGGCGCTCAACACAGACCTGCAGAAAGTCACAGACCCACAGAAAGTCAGGGATTGGAAGGGACCTCAAAAGATCCTCCAGTCCAATCCCCCTGCCACAGCAGGATCCCATAGATCCAGTCACACAGGAACTTGTCCAGAGAAGGAGACTCCACAACCCCCCTGGGCAGCCCCTGCCAGGGCTCTGGCACCTCACCGGGAAGAAGGTCCTTGTCACATTGATGTGGAATCTCCTCTGTTCCAGCTGCCATCCGCTGCCTCTTGTCTTTCCTCCTGACACCCACCCTTTCCACATTGATCCACATTCACGAGGTCACCAAAGCAGCAGCCTGCAAAGGCCAGAACATGCTCAGTTCCACACCTCCCACCCTCTCTGAGCTCAATACAAGCAGCTACCGCGAGAACACCCAGTGCTATCTGCTCGCTCAGAAGCAGCCCTGCTGATGCAGTCAATGAAAAGAGAAGCAGGATATTCTCCAGTCAAAAGGGGATGCAGCAGCGATGCTTCCCACTGGGAACTAGATCTCCCCTCAAGCAATGCAGTACCTGATCCTGCAGCCGAGACAGCCCATCCTGACGATGCAAAAGGAAGCGTCTGCGAGGAGGAGGAGGAGGAGGGGGCACCTTCATTTCCTTTGGGAAGCAGCCAAAACAAAGGAGCCCCACGCCACCACCTTGCAGACAGCTTGGAGAAGGCAGCATGGAGGGCCAGTGCCAAGACAGCGGCAGCTCCGCTCGCTCCCCTCTTTCCTGCAGCCGCCACCACAATGCGCAAAGACCCTCTCCACACCACAGCAGCCAGGAGACAGAGGTGCTTCACATCAGCAAACAGCTGCCAGAGGAAATAAACGGAACCACAGCGACCCCCTCGCCCCCAGCAGCTCTCAAACCCGGGAAGACCGAGCGCACATCTGTTTCACAGGGCCCCCAGGGAGCCCCAACTCCAGCTACTTAGCCTCTCTGCATTATTAATAGATGTTAATGGCACCATTAGATCCAAGAGAAGCCTCTTCCTCTGCATAACGTGGAAATCCCAAGTCGGTCGGGGTTTGGGTTGGTTTTGCTTCATCACTAAATCAAAACAAGCCTCTGTGCCCCACCAGGCAGCCAGCAGCTCCCTGGGTCTGCCAACTGCGCCCCTCCAGCCCCCTGAACACTGGTTCCGTAGACAAAACCGACTGAGGCTGTAAACAGCTGCACAAAAGCAAAGGGGCAGACAAAGGCTTCCTGCCACAGGGCAGCGCCTGAACACACCACTTGCGTTCCACCAAGGGTCCATGCAGCTCGTGCACAGGTTTAGCTGCAAATGCCTCCATGCTGCACGAGGCCATAGCATCGCGGGGCTCCCTGCCTGTCTGAACGCAGGGGTTGAGGCCTCCATAGCTGGGTCTCTCTCCAGCAGAAGTTAGCAGTCACCTCACAACCAGCTACTTAGGCTGACTTGAGGACAGAGCATCCCCTGTGAAGGCTCTGCTGCAGGGGATGGATAGAGGAAGGGGATCCCATGGCAGCCCCAGGCTGGGCTTTTGTTAATGGTGGGGTTTCCTCTGGGTCTATTCACAGCATCACAGAGTATCAGGGATCGGAAGAGACCTCGGAAGATCATCCAGCCCAATCCCCCCACCCCAGCGGATCCCCTCAATCCAGTCACACAGGCAGGTTCCAAATGTCACCCTCGGGGCGAGTGCGCAGCAGTCGGGCACCGCAGGGTCAAGACACCTTCCACTGAGAACACTGGCCTATGCAGAGCCCTGGCAGGGGCTGCGCAGGGGGGCTGTGGAGTCTCCCTCTCTGGAGATGTTTCAGACCCACCTGGACTGTTCCTGTGCGACTGGATCTAGGGGATCCTGCTGTGGCAGGGGGATGGGACTGGGTGATCTTCCGGAGGCCCTTCCGACCCCTAACGTTCCGGGGGTCAGTGACACAAGCAGCAAGGCTGAGGTGCCTGGCTGCACCCCAGCAGCTCTCCCGCCACCACACACATTGAATTCAAACATCAAACCCCTGAAGCTTCTCAATCTAGAGAGGGAAAAGGCATCTTTATGGGTGGTGCAGCCCAGCACCAGCTGTGCCTGCGGGGACGGGCGCTGGGGTGTGGGCAGAGCAAGAGAGCTTGTCCAGAACCACCTCCTCCCAGGGCAGACACCCGACGTGTGGCTGGTGGCTTTGGGCAAACGAAGGAGAGGCGCTGCCGATTCCTCCAGGAGAAACCGAGCGGCTGGAGCTTCACCGCTTGCTCGCCTCTGTGGCTTTTGAGGCGACACAAGAGGTGCAGACCTGAAATCTCAGGGTCTGGTGCTTCCACTGAATCACAGACAGTGCCGATGGGGTCGTCTTCATCGTTCTCGCACTCTCTAATTATTTATTCAGATCAAGCCCAACTGCTGGGAAATCAGCTCTCGACAGGAGGTAACTGAGCTGAAAGGTTTCACCAAGAAATGATGGGCTGGCCCTGAGCAGTCTGTCACAACACATCAAGCTGCCGGTAGACTGCTCCTCCTCCAACAAGAATAAGAGGTTTCACAGGACCACAGAGCATCAGGGACTGGAAGGGACCCCAAAAGATCACCCACTCCAACCCCCTGCCACAGCAGGATCCCCTAGATCCAGTCACACAGGAACATAGCCAGGAGGGTCAGAAATGTCTCCAGAGAAGGAGACTCCACAACCCCCTGGGCAGCCCCTGCCAGGGCTCTGTCACCCTCACTGGAAGAAGGTCCTTCTCACACTGATGTGGAACCTCCTCTGTCCCAGCTCACACCCGCTGCCCCTTGTCCTGTCACTGGGTGCCCCTGAGCAGAGCCTGGCTCCATCACCCTGACACTTACCCTTCACATATTGATCAACATCCATGTTGTGACCATGAGGTGACCACCATGAGGTGAACCCCCCTCAGGCTTCTTTTTCCAAGCTCAAGAGACCCAGCTCTTTACTCCTTGGATTCCACTCAGCACTACACAACCTTGGAAGTGCCTGCAGCACTGTTGGCTTCAGGGGTCATCAGACCCAAGTAGTGGTTCCCAACTTGTCAGCTGCAGCTTCAGTCTAGGCTGGATCTGCCTTCAGAGGGTCCCAAATTCAAATGATACTGGAGTAAACCCTGAAAATTGTCTGTTGCTGATTTGTCAGCCTCCGAGACCAACTAACCTTCACCAGAACAAAGGGAAGCCAAAAACTCGGGCATATGTGCACATCACCAGAAGAGTTTGAGGTCAGGGGTAGAGGGAGATTTAGAAGGGAAAAGTGGGACCCACCAGGACACCAAGGAACTTGGTCCCGTTTTGCACACTCCCGCACATTAAGCCTGTATCATTCACTAAGACTTGAGTGCCCCCACGCGCCATCCCCCTTCGGGGGGAGGAAGGACCTTCTTCCTGGCGATTGAGCCCTGGAAGGGGCTGCCCAGGGGGGTCGTGGAGGCTCCTTCTTTGGAGACATTTCAAACCTGCCTCGACATGTTCCTGTGCAGCTGGATCTAGGGGATCCTGCTGTGGTGGGGGGACTGCACTGGATGATCTCTCAAGGTCCCTTCCAATCCCCGATGCTCTGCGATGCTGTGAGAGTTGCCACTGCCCAGCAACGCACAGGAGCCCAGGGATACGGGGTGCCAGCGGAAAGATGCAGCAGGACCTTTGCGAAGGCAGAAGATAAGGTCGAGAGGAAGGCTGACTGCCAGGCGACCAGTGTGCTCTGGGCACCTGTAATGGACAAAAGGCTTCCAGCTCCCACAGCATCGGCCCCACCCAGCCGGCCAGGAGCTGTGTCCTCCTGCTGCACTAGGCTGCGGGGCTGCAGCACAACCATCTGGTTACGCAGCCCCTCACGAGTCATCTGCCTCGCGCAGGCTCTGCCCTCCCTCCATCCCCACACAGCCTTCAGACAGGTCAGGCACAAGAGGGGAAAAGCCTTCATGACCAAGACAGTGAAGAAACAGGATAGTATTGGCCTGGTCCTATAGGGCCCCTCCCTCCCTTGCTGGTTGCTTAAAGCATGAAGCCAATTCTTTGAAAATGAAGAATCATCACCAAAAACCAAAGCCCCTTTCTCCAAGGTGCCCCTCTCCACCCCAACCCAGAGAGCACCTCTGTTGCTCCATTATTTCTCCTACAAATCATCTGGGAAGGAGGACTGTCATCTCGGTCCCACAGCAGCTTCCCCGTCCGCACCCAATGGTTAAGTGGAAGGTTAAAATGAGACAAAGGGAACGCCAGCGCTGCTCGTCCCGGCACCACACACGCCTGGACACGGCAGCACAGGCCGTGCACAAGGAACACTGGATGCTCCAGACTTGGGAAACCCCAACAAATGCAGCCCCAGGACCAGCCAGGCACCCTCTCACGGCAGAGCAGCATGCACGATCCCTGCTCCTGTGCTGAGCTGAGGTGGCTGCCCCTTCCCGACAGACACCAAGGACACACCGCGGCACTAGCACCCAGAGCAGGACAGAGCATCGCCCGGCCTCGTGCAGTGGAGGCAGAGCAATCAGGCAGGACTCTGCTCTCCTGGGAGGTCCCAATCCCACCTCCTTTGGTTTTGAGACAGATCTCACGTGGATGCAGTTCTTCCTGCCTCCTGCATCACATCTGAAACCCATTTTACACCTCCAGGTAGCCACCAGGCGTCTACCCATCACACAACCACCCACCCCCCCCACACCTACACGGCTCTGAGCTGAGAGACACAGGAACTGTTCTTTATCTTTGAAGCTGATCTCACATGGATCCAGTTCTTCCTGCCTCCCACATCATGTGTGAAACTCTATTGCACATCTCCAGACAGGCTGCCTGCACCTGCCCATCACACGTCTGCGCGCCCCGCACCTGAGCGGCACCGAGTTGAGAGACACGGGAACCACTCCCCTGGTTAAAAAGGC
Organism: Rhinopomastus cyanomelas; assembly: GCA_013400115.1. Lineage (NCBI taxonomy): Eukaryota > Metazoa > Chordata > Aves > Bucerotiformes > Rhinopomastidae > Rhinopomastus > Rhinopomastus cyanomelas. Next base: position 1,009,091 of record VXBP01008420.1, on the reverse strand, counting down.
ACCTCGCTACCAACCACCACTTCTCGCACTGAGACTTCCCAGCCTGTTTTGGGCAGAGTCAGTCCTATCGACCCACGGTTCCTTCACCTTCCCCACTGAAGAGGCATTTGCTGCACAGCTGCTCTGTGCCGGTCACCCTGTTCATGTTACCACATTAAAAGCAGCATTTAACCACAAAACAGGGTCGTTTTGTTGTGAGACCTGCCTGGCTCACCTCTACCCATGGATGGATGGGCATTAACGACAGCTTCGGGGCACCCACACCTGGACCCTCCCATGGCCTAGCAAAAGCCATAACGTCACCAAACACGAGTGGGATCACAGCTCCACAGGAGTAGGTGCCGGCACTGGCAGCACTGTCAACACAAGCAAGTTCTTTCCTAGTCGTGGTTTGTTTGCAGGGGAGGTGTGGAAAGCAGAGCCCTCTCACTGTCTGCCACAACGCTTCCCAACCCCAAACACCTGCAACTCACTGCAGCGCCTGCGTGTGCAGCCAGCCCGCCGACTGAAAGAGGGGCACGAGACCATCCACCTACCGAAATGCACATGAGCACCTCGCACTTACACGTCGCGTCGAGCCGGGGCGAAGACCTGCAAGAGCCAGGTGTTTGTGTGAGATGGTATCTGTTGGCCTCAAGGCTCATAAAACACCCCCTCCACGCTTCCCCACAGCCACCTACAACTCTGCTAACAATGTTCTAAAGGGTGGTTGGATGCCCTGGTCCCAGCGGTCATTTCCAACCTGAATGATTCTACAGCATTTGTGAGAGACAGGTAAGGAGGAACATCCCTGGTATTTTAACCTCTTGAGGTGACAGTTGTGCAAGAGCTTCTCCAACACCAGAAGTACATGTTTGTGGCTAACAACTTCTTCATCTGCAGCTCACATTCTGTGTTAGAAACAGCTGCTTGCTTTGGCAGCAGGTTAAAATGAGCTGATGCTGGGCATTTGACATCACCAAGAGGTAATAACCCTGCTTGTTCAGGGCAAGCAACCTGGAACAGAGGAGGTTCCACATCAGTGTGAGAAGGACCTTCTTCCCAATGAGAGTGACAGAGTCATGGCAGGGGTTGCCCAGAGGGGCTGTAGTCTCCTTCTCAGAAGATGTTTCAGACCCACCTGGACTGTTCTTGTACGACTGGATCTAGGGGACCTTGCTGTGGCAAGGGGACTGGACTGGATGATCTTTCAAGGACCTGTCCAATCCCTAGTGTTCTGTGATGCAAGGTGACACCTAACATCAAGGTCTCCTCAATCACCTTCTCCTCATCTCCATCCAAGTAGGTCACCCATCCCAGCTGATTTTGTGCCATTGGTCTATGAAGGAGATCAGTTAAGAGCACCGAGACCCCACCCTATGGCACAAAACAGAACACCTGGGCTACAGAAAACTGCTTCTGAGGAGAGGGCTGGTTAGAACAGCGTCAGCTGCTGCTGCTGCTCCAAACTTATTCCAGGTTGCAGCAGCCTGGATTCACAGAATCACTGAACATTAGGGGTTGGAAGGGATCTCAAAAGATCATCCAGTCCAATCCCCTCACCACAGCAGGAGCCTCTAGATCCAGTTGCACAGGAACGTGGTCCAGGGGATTGGAAACATCTCCAGATTCCTCACAGCTGCTTCAGCGGCAGCAGCACAGCAAAGGGCCTTTCTAGTGGTTCCCTGTTAGCGGCTGCAGCTGGTCACAGCCTGCTCACCACAGAGCTGCACGAGGGGAGCCCAGTGCTCCTCATCTCACCCAGTGCAGACACCTCCCACTGTGGTCCCCACAAGGTGACAGCGAGATGTGCTGTGTCAGCACGGAAGCCTGACTGCTCATTCCCTTTGTGAGGTCTCCAGAGAGAGGTGGGTGCTCGCACAGAACAGGCAGCACCCACCTTGCAGGGGAACCTGTCTGCACACAGCACTGCGACACCCGCACCCCAAAGGGTGCTTGTCTGTCAGGGTGATGCTGGTGGCCAGCAGGTGCCCTTCCCAGCACCGGGCTGCAGGGTTTTCTTGGGCACCGCATCTCTTTTAAACACAGGCTGTTTAAAAGGACAACTGGGTCGTAGCCGGATCATCCTGAAGCAGCGACCGGGATGCGGTGACGGTGTGGGTCAGAAGGGATATTACCTGAACCCCGAGCATCCAACGACCGCGGTTACCGCAAAGCCACCGCCTCCCGCAGCGAGGGAACACCCAGCCGCCTGCTCCCGCACAGATCCGACTGGACCCCGTGAGGCTCTCGGCTGTGGGGCTCCCGACTTGCGTGCAACACTCGGTCCAGAGCCAGGCCCCGCGTGCCCCCACCCTTCGCAGCGCTGCAGGAAAGGAAGGTTCCCATGACGAGCCCCCCCCCCCAACAGGGCTGTGGGTGCAGCCCCTGGGGGCCCTTCCTAACGCCGCTTCCCATTGCGGGGAGTTCTGGAAACTTTGCGGGGCTGGGCTCCGGGGATGCCCTTCCCCAGCCATCACCAGGGCCAGATGCGGGAAGCCGCTCCGCTTCCCTGCCCTCCAGCTCCGGCCGGGGGTCCGGGAGAGTCGGGGGTACTCGACCCACCCCGACGAGGTGCGGGCAGGTGCCGGCCGCCGCAATCTCCCCGCACCCCATCCCCTCCGCAATCCGCGACCCCCACGCCCCCTTCCGCAGGCCCCCAGCGAGCGGGGATGGAGATGCAGAAGGGCCGGGAAGGCTGGAGCCCCGCACTCACCCCGCAGCAGCAGCCCCGACCTGCCGGGCCCGACGCCTCCGCGCAGCCTCTGGTGCTGCAGGAGGCGGCGGGGGCGGCGGCGGGGCCGTTTATACCGGGCACTCCCGNGGGTTGCCCAGAGGGGCTGTAGTCTCCTTCTCAGAAGATGTTTCAGACCCACCTGGACTGTTCTTGTACGACTGGATCTAGGGGACCTTGCTGTGGCAAGGGGACTGGACTGGATGATCTTTCAAGGACCTGTCCAATCCCTAGTGTTCTGTGATGCAAGGTGACACCTAACATCAAGGTCTCCTCAATCACCTTCTCCTCATCTCCATCCAAGTAGGTCACCCATCCCAGCTGATTTTGTGCCATTGGTCTATGAAGGAGATCAGTTAAGAGCACCGAGACCCCACCCTATGGCACAAAACAGAACACCTGGGCTACAGAAAACTGCTTCTGAGGAGAGGGCTGGTTAGAACAGCGTCAGCTGCTGCTGCTGCTCCAAACTTATTCCAGGTTGCAGCAGCCTGGATTCACAGAATCACTGAACATTAGGGGTTGGAAGGGATCTCAAAAGATCATCCAGTCCAATCCCCTCACCACAGCAGGAGCCTCTAGATCCAGTTGCACAGGAACGTGGTCCAGGGGATTGGAAACATCTCCAGATTCCTCACAGCTGCTTCAGCGGCAGCAGCACAGCAAAGGGCCTTTCTAGTGGTTCCCTGTTAGCGGCTGCAGCTGGTCACAGCCTGCTCACCACAGAGCTGCACGAGGGGAGCCCAGTGCTCCTCATCTCACCCAGTGCAGACACCTCCCACTGTGGTCCCCACAAGGTGACAGCGAGATGTGCTGTGTCAGCACGGAAGCCTGACTGCTCATTCCCTTTGTGAGGTCTCCAGAGAGAGGTGGGTGCTCGCACAGAACAGGCAGCACCCACCTTGCAGGGGAACCTGTCTGCACACAGCACTGCGACACCCGCACCCCAAAGGGTGCTTGTCTGTCAGGGTGATGCTGGTGGCCAGCAGGTGCCCTTCCCAGCACCGGGCTGCAGGGTTTTCTTGGGCACCGCATCTCTTTTAAACACAGGCTGTTTAAAAGGACAACTGGGTCGTAGCCGGATCATCCTGAAGCAGCGACCGGGATGCGGTGACGGTGTGGGTCAGAAGGGATATTACCTGAACCCCGAGCATCCAACGACCGCGGTTACCGCAAAGCCACCGCCTCCCGCAGCGAGGGAACACCCAGCCGCCTGCTCCCGCACAGATCCGACTGGACCCCGTGAGGCTCTCGGCTGTGGGGCTCCCGACTTGCGTGCAACACTCGGTCCAGAGCCAGGCCCCGCGTGCCCCCACCCTTCGCAGCGCTGCAGGAAAGGAAGGTTCCCATGACGAGCCCCCCCCCCCAACAGGGCTGTGGGTGCAGCCCCTGGGGGCCCTTCCTAACGCCGCTTCCCATTGCGGGGAGTTCTGGAAACTTTGCGGGGCTGGGCTCCGGGGATGCCCTTCCCCAGCCATCACCAGGGCCAGATGCGGGAAGCCGCTCCGCTTCCCTGCCCTCCAGCTCCGGCCGGGGGTCCGGGAGAGTCGGGGGTACTCGACCCACCCCGACGAGGTGCGGGCAGGTGCCGGCCGCCGCAATCTCCCCGCACCCCATCCCCTCCGCAATCCGCGACCCCCACGCCCCCTTCCGCAGGCCCCCAGCGAGCGGGGATGGAGATGCAGAAGGGCCGGGAAGGCTGGAGCCCCGCACTCACCCCGCAGCAGCAGCCCCGACCTGCCGGGCCCGACGCCTCCGCGCAGCCTCTGGTGCTGCAGGAGGCGGCGGGGGCGGCGGCGGGGCCGTTTATACCGGGCACTCCCGCACC
>VXBP01008420.1:957675-1004508 GCA_013400115.1 Rhinopomastus cyanomelas | reverse complement strand
CCCGTGCGCGCTCCCGGGAGGGGGGAGGGTGGTGCGCGCGCACGGCGGCGACGATCAGGTGACGGGGCAGCCCCCGACACTGCGGAGCCGGGCGGCGGCTGCGGGGGGAAGGCGGAAACGGCCCCGGTGCGTGGGCGCTGGGGTTCCCCCCCCCCACCCCGCAGCGCTGCGGAGTGGGTGCGGCAGCCCCCCGTCCCATCCCGGTGTGGGGGGATAGTCAGGTGCGGGGACCCAGCGGCGTGCGGTCGGCACCTCGGGCAGTCCCGCCGCGGCGGGGTCCCCGGTGGCTGGAGGGTCCGGGGTGTCTGCAGGTCGGGTGCGAGGGCCTTTCCGATGGGGCAGGTGGGTCTCACGGTGCGGTCGCGCTCGGGTGCGGAGGCACTGGGACAAGCGCCGGCCGCTCCGGAGGGGCAGCCCCTGACGGCAACGGATGGAGCTGCTGTCCCCGCTGCTCTCTGTCTGGTTGGGACGGAGGATCCGGAGGGCTCTGAACCGCTGCGAACGGAGCGGCAGCGGCTGCGGGGACCGGTCGGATGCTCCTCTTTGCAGAACGATCCTGCTGCAGCTCCGTTCCTGCTGCATCAGGGTTTAGAGCAGCCTCCTGCTGAGGTGGGCAGCAGAGAACCTCTGCCAGGGAGTGGGATCCCCCTGCCTGCACCGGGTGCTGAAGGGACTGCAGGGTTTCCGGAAGTGTGGTCCCTGCTCCCCTCTGAACCGCCGGCCCGACACCCCCAACTTACCTGCTCCGGTACCGGCTCTCGGGGCACTGGGGCTGCGGCTCTTGACTGGAGCAGTCCAGCCGCACTCACTCCGCACTCCCATTTCCCGGGTCCCCGCCTGCACCGCCACAAACACCCCGGGTTTTGGCAAACCGGGGCTGGGGATGAGCTGTGGGGGGACACCCGCCTTCAGCCAGGCACCGACACAGCCCGCAGTGCTGCGGGCAGGAGGTGGGGGCCGAGCGCAGCCTGACTCTGCATGTTCGTGTCCTGCCGGCTTCCTGCTCCTGCCCTGCTCCCGTGGCACTCTCTGCCTCGCTGCATCGCACAGCAGTGCTGCTGGGCAGCCCCCCACCGTTCTCTGCAGAGCTTCTTGTGCTCCCCACCCCTGCACGGTTGGGCACCGGAATCAGAGTGCCTTTCAGCCTGGTGAGCCCAGCCTTCGTCCCAGCACTGCCAGGTCACCCCTAAAACGTGTCCGTCTGCCTTTTAGATACCTCCAGGGACTGTGACTTCACCACTGCCCTAGGCAGCCGGTTCCAGTATCACCCTTCTGGTGAAGAAATTCTGCCCGACGTCCAGCCTGGACCTTCCCTGGTGCAGCTTGCAGCTGTTTCCTCTGGTCCTACTGCAGTCCCCAGGGAGAAGTAGCTGTCCCTCTCCTCATTCTATCCTTCTTTCAGGTAGCTATAGAGAGCGATAAGGTCTCCCCTCAGCCTCCTTTTCTCTAGGCTGAACAGCCCCAGTTCTTCAGCTGCTTCTCACACAGGACTTGGACTACAGCCTCTTCACAACCTCATTGTCCTTCTCTGGACACATTCTAGCACTTCTGCATACTCACAGTGAGAGGATCAGAGCTGAAGGGGCCCAGTGGTTGAGGTGCTTCTGTGGGGCTTCCCCCTGCGAACAGCACCTATTTGGGTAGTTCTCATGGAGCGAAGGCTTCTGGTGCAGGGCTGCCACTCCCAGGTCAGCTCACAGCCACCCTTAGGATCAGGGCTGTGCTGGTGGCACAAGGTGTGGGTGCAGGGATGTGCAAACCTCCCTCCAAAATCCTTTTGTGTTGATGGTTGACCCCCGAGGTGAAATTAAACAATTAATTTAGTTAACAAGCTGATAGGCTGAAACCAAAACAAACCAAAGTAAGTTTGAAAAACCACCCAGATGCTGCAGGGGAAAAAATCAAAACCACTCGATTTGGGGAAAACCACCAGACATGTTGGGTCACCTCCCACAAGCCCCCATGCTCAGAGATTAGCCCCCTGCGCTCACAGAACTGGGACAAAATGCGATCCCCGACCCCTCAAAGGGGTTCAAACGACTTCCACCTGTTCCTGCTCCTTGTGCCAGCATGATGTCCATTCTGTTGGTGCCACATCCCTCCACATCTGTGGGCAGCTCAAAGTCCAGCTCTCTGCTCCAGGCGCTTCCACACCAGCCCTGGGTGATGTGGGACCCTCTGCCCTTCCTCCCTTGCTTCCTTCCACACCTTCTCCCTGTGGGAGAAGACAAAGTCATCCCCACAGCAGCTGCAGCTGAAGTCTCCTTACAAGGTGTGCGGAGGAGGAAGTGTTGTACAAGTGATGGTCAGCTGGAGTCGGTCTGGTTGGCCTCGCACCAGGAGACATCTCTGCTCTAATAAGAAACGGAGGAGCAGCAGAGGTTTGACCCCAGCACAGCGCAGGTGCAGTGTTTCCTCACTGATGCAAACGGAGTCTAATGTGGAAGAAGCTGAAACAACAGGGCACTGAGAGAACACTTGGTGGCTCGGCCGTTGCAGACCATTACTGCAGCAGCTGTGGCCATCAGAGGTCCCAGTGTGGAGGTCTGAGGATCACACCCCACACCTGGCCCCTCTCACTGAACATGAGAGCAGCGGGCAGCCTGCAGACCGTGGGTGATGCACACCAGGGCTCAAAAGTTCCCAACGCCGTAAGACAACAGGCTGGTGGCGCTGGCACCTGAGCCGAGTGCTGAGCAAACTCTGCGGGATGGTTCATAAACAGCTGGTTCCAGTAAGGATGTGACTAATGCCCTTAGTCATCAGCGGCGGCCCTTCCACGCCGCCATCAGAGAGCAGCGGCACCGCTCCCACCAGCTTTAGCAGCAGCAGGCTGTGCTCCTCATGTACTGGCTGCCCTCACCTGCTCTCAGAGGTCTCCGGGCCCATCAGAGGTCCCATCAGAGGACCCAGGACACTAGGATCGTTAGTAGTGGAAGCAAAACCCATTTGGGAGCACAAGGGGGCTGAAGTGAGAGTGGTGATGAGACAGTGCGTTAATTGATGGTGCCTCTGCTGGAAGGAAACTCGCAGGCACCTGGGACCATTATCTTTCATATCCTGGCCATCAGGAAATTAGCCTTTAGCCTTTCTCTGCCAATCCTCCTGTGGCAGGGGAATTGGACTGGATGGTCTTTCGAGGTCCCTTCCGATCCCTGATGATTCTGTGGTTCTATGACCTTGTCTCCTCTCTCCTTTTCTGCCCTTCATTATATCTTCCCCATGACTGGAAAGGATATGAGAAGGACCTTCTCCCAGTGAGGGTGCCAGAGCCCTGGCAGGGGCTGCCCAGGGGGGTTGTGGAGTCTCCCCCTCTGGAGACGTTTCAATCCCTCCTGGGCTGTTCCTGTGCCACTGGATCTAGGGGATCCTGCTGTAGCTGGGGGACAGGACTGGCTGATCTCTTGAGGTCCCTTCCAACCCCTGATGATCTGGGATGCTGTGAGTGCCAGAGGCTGCTTGCCCCACAGAGCTGAAGGCAAGTGCAGCTCTCCTCTCTCCCTGCACAGACCTGTCAGCTCACCAGCACTGTTGAATCTATTTCCTTTGGGCTCTGCCAGAGGATTTGCTGCTGTTTGCAGAGAGCTGCTCAAAGGCGCCTGGGGAGCTGCAGCTTCACCTGGCAGATTCGCCAGCTGCTCGAGGTGGCAGTTTCTCCTCTGGCTGTGGCAGCTCCAGCAGGACAGGGGTGATGGCCTTTGTGTTGTGTTCCCCCCGCAGCAGTGCCACATATGAGTGGGATGAGAGACCACCCTTTGCCTGGCCTCCCTCCTGCTCAGGCTGTGACTGGGAGAGCTTGAGGGATGGTGGGTCGAGGAGCTGCTAATAGAAGCCCATGAAGGCCCCCCCCCCCCCCCTTCTACACAGAGGCTATTTTTGGTGGAGCTGTTCTAAGGGCTGTTCTCCTGGCATCCCACATCCTGACATTTCAGCACATTTGCTGCACCTACTGTCGGTGGTAATGAGATTTCAGCTCAGATCGTCCCCATCAAGCCCCAGCTTGCATGAATAATCATGGGCAGGGGCTCTAGGAGGTCTGGGAGCTCGCGAGGGCTGGCTGGTGCTCGAGCGTCCGTTCCGCAAGCTCAGGAGCAGCTCAGGCAAGGGGCGCAGGGGACCCGCGCAGCTGAGCAGGGAGCTGCTCAAGGAACTCAGGCGGAAGAAGGTGGTTTGCAGCTTGTGGAGGACAAACCTGCTGGGACAGCGGGTGGCCCCTCCTGTGTTCCTCTGTCTGTTGGGCTGTGTCTCCTGCTGGAGAAAGCACCCCATGCTCTCCCAGACCATTCTGTACTCCAACATCGACCCGCAGCCTCCTTGTAAACCTGCTCAGTTCAGGCTTCTCTGCGGGCAAGACAGACATCCAACGTGCTGTGGGCGCAAAAGGCATCTTCCCATCCTCGAGCCAACGGCCTGACCGCCGTGTCCCGAACGCGCTGCCCTGGCAAGGAGGCCTGGGACCCCTCCTCTTTGTTGGGACTTGTTTGCTCCTGGTGGCCAGAGTGAAGGGCCGTAGCTGGAGATTAGAGGGTCAGCTGGTGACTGGTTTGTGGGGGATGAAGAGATTAAGCCCTACAAGGGGGCTGCTGTGTCTGCGCTGAGAGCCGCACTCCTGGGTCTGCATCTGAACAGCAGCAGTAGGTAGGGTGGTGATTGCAGCCGGAGATGGGAACGTCCTGCCACTCGGGAAGGCTTGACCGCCGCTTCCCCGGGACCGTCTCGGGGAATCACGGGCGCTCCATTTTTCTCCTCGTTCTGAGGAGCCCACGGGTGCTCCATGTCCTCTCCTCGTTCTGGGGAGCCCAATGGTTTTGGGCTCTTGTGTCTCAATAGCGAGAATGACACTCCAGCCATGGACAGGAGTGGTGCCGGTGGCGTCTGCTCTCTACTTTGCTGGAAAACACGATTTAACCGCTTTTGAAGTCTTTTTGCCATTGAGGCCCTGGGGGTTGACATGACTGTTACTGCACGGAAACTCCCCCGGCCTCAGTACTGCTCCAGGGGGTCCTGCTCTAGCAGGGGGACTGGACTGATCTTTCAAGGTCCCTTCCGACCCCTGAGATTCTGTGATGCTGTGAATGGCCAGCAAGTGCTGGAGTCAGATCCATGTCAGGGCAGTCCCTGAACACAGGAGAGGGAGCTCCCATGGGTCTAAATGCAGTCGGGGAGGCCGGGTGGCAGAGTCCAGTTGCAAATCAGCTCCAGGAGCTCTCTGCTCCAGTGACAGAGCAAAACAAGAAAGACCCCCGAGGCAGCCCCCACCAGAGGGCCGCTGCCCACCCCTGCGCGTCGTGACTCTGGGTGGGACCAGCAGTGGTCTGTCCTTCTCTCGACTGCTGGCTGATGGGCACTTGTGTCTGCCAAGTGAACTCTGGGCCACAAGACTTTGCTGTCACGCTGACCACCATCTGGTCCCCCTCCTCCACCCCATCCCCAGCCCACTTCAGCTGCGGTTCTGTTGGTCCAGCTCCAAGCAGAGAAAACCATCCCCAGCTCCTCAAGTTGCATCTCGTTTGCACTTCAGGACCCAGTGGTGGGGCTGAAAGCCTGAACCTGCGACAAGTGCCAGAGCTCTCGGGTCGGCTGATAACTCACTTCAGCCTCATTTCTATTCTGTCATTAGGATCTGAGAGCCTGGAGTGTCTGGCTAAGTGGCTGCTGCTTCTCCTCAGAGCTCGGGGAGATGCAGCCTCTCAGCAAGGAGTCCTGAAAAACTTTTCTTAACAAACAGGTGATTAAAAGGCTTAAGAGCAGGCGAGCATCCCAAACATGAGCTGCAGGATCGTGGGGAGCCAGAAATAGGTGACCCTGGTGCCGTGGAGAAGCAGAGGGTCTTTGCTCAGATGCTCTCAACGCTCCTGTTTGGGCTCGGGAGCAGCCGCCGGGCAGAGCTCTGCTGCCCAGCCCTGCTGTGGATCGGGCTCGATCTTGGGCAGCGGCCTTGTCCCCTGCCACACACAGCACTGGGTCACAGAGCCACTCAGGCTGGAGAAGACCCCCGGGATCAGCAACTCCAACCATCTACCCCGCTCTGCAAGGTCTTTTGCCCTGGTGATGCCTGCAATGAGATCTTACACTTCCTACCCCCAAAACGTTGCCCGGTTGCACCTGCCCCAGTGTCAGGGTCTGCCGTGAGCCTCCTCACGTGTCCTTGGTGCAGCAGTGCTGCCCCCCTGCCTGTGAGCTGGGTGGCTCTTGCTGACTGCTAGGTCCCCCAGCCTGGATGCAAACACTTGGCAAACCCAGCGTGCGTAGAATCGTGGGGTGTTCCAGGCTGGAAGGGGTCTCTAGAGATCATCCAGCCCAACCTCCCGACACAGGGACTGCTCCACCTCGGTCAGGCTCCCCACAGCCCAGCCCTTGGAGCCAGGGGCATCATGCATTGGAGGGCTCTGCAGAAGCCACCTCCTCTGCACCAGCAGCGCTACCATTCCTCTTGGTGCCTGGGACACGGCTGCCCTGTCAAGCTGATGGGGTCGCAGAGACATCTTTGACCAGCGGTAACTTCAGCATCGGCAAAGAAAGAGGCAACCTGGGCAGCCACCTCTGGTAATGACACAGAGAGTGGAATGACAGGGAGGGGTGATTCTGTGTGGTTCTGAGACACTGAGTGACGGCTCCAGCCTCTGGCTCCATTCTCTTCCCTTCCGACTGTGCAGCAAGGCCAGCGGAGCACCTTGGTAGCCAGCCCTGAGGTGCAGAGCAGCCGGTGCTCTGCAGCACGTTCACTTTGCGCCAGCCCTCCCCACCCTGCCCTCCACCATGGTAGAGGAGGGTTTGTGGCAGCACTGGGGTGACGAGCAGCCAGTCCCCCCTGGAGCCCGGGGATGTTCATGTTACAGCCAGGCGCAGGGTTTAATGGCTGCGGGGCCGCTGCCAGGACGCAATGGCCATAAATCAGTCTGAGCCCTGTGGAGATGGCTCCCTGCGTCTGGAAGCCCATTTGCCCTTCTTGCTTGCTCAGCTCCTTAGTGCACTGGCAACGGGAGGGTACAGGGAATGCGCAGCCCTTGTCCCCTTCAAGAGCCCGGAGTCGGGGGTCGATGCTGCACTGGCCTGGCCTGGCTGTGGAGGAGAGGGATGCAGGCAATGCTGGAAGCAGGGAAGATCTCTTTGCCAGTCCCAGGGGCAGTGAGCAGCTTTAGGACCAGCTCTGCAGAAGCATCTCCCATTCTGAACATGACTGCAGTGCTCGTTTGGTGCCTGACTGTACTGGGCTGTTCATCTTGGTGCCCTCCGAAGCTTCCTGAGTGCCTTCCCTGACTGAAATGTGCTGCCTTCAGCCAAAATGACCCAGCCCGGGAGAAGAGCAACCGGGATGCTTTGCAATCAGATGCTTTGTGGCCAACAACCCAGCCACGGTTGTAGGAGAGCATCTCTGATAGCCCACAGGTGTGGGAGAGTAGCCCTGACACCCCACAGGTGAGGGAGATAATCTCTGATAGCCCACAGGTGTGGGAGAGTAGCCCTGACACCCCACAGGTGAGGGAGATCATCTCTGATAGCCCACAGGTGTAGAAGAGCATCTCTGATGCTCTGGGAAGGCAAGGGATGGGGCAAAGGGTGATGAACTGCTCTGCTCCTGACCCATGAAGCCCCTGTTGCGGATGAGGAGATGGAATAGGAGATCCATGGACCTATTTTCTGTAGGGAGCATTTGTCAGGGCACTGCTTGCGCTGACCTTTCACACCGACCCTGTGCACCACTTTGTACTGCAGACTGGTCAGTCAATCGCTGCTGCAGACAGCGGGCAGTGAGGCAGATGATGGCTCAGCTCCTTCCTGGAAGTGAGCGAGGTGATGGCTCAGCTCCTGCTTCCCTTGGGAGCCGGCTGCCTGGTGGACGGGGGGACTGCTCTGAGTGCAAATGCTTTTCTGGAGGCAGAAGAGCGGGACTGCAGCCCCTGAGCACGTTGGTTCTCAGGTGTCTGCAAAAGCACTGTGGGCTTCTCCAGCCCAGAGCGGCCCAGCACACTGGAGGGTCGAGCAGCCCGACCCTGCTCCCTGCTTTCTGCTGCTGTCCGGGTACAAGTTTTCAGAGCAGCAGAGGGAGTCAGCGTTAGTCCTTCATCTTCCCTTTCAGCGTCCGGGAGATGAGTGCCCTTGTTTGGAGCCGGCTGGCTGCCCACCGAGGAAGTCCATCAAACCTTCCAGCCAGACCACAGCAGCCCTTGGGACCTGGTCCTCCCACCACTGGGATCAGTCCAAAGGACAGCGCTGGTTCGCATGGTTCTGCTGAGTCAGCAGGAAGCTCCTGTTCTGAACTCCTGGCTCTCACTCTGGCTGTGGGCTTGTCCTTCACAGCAGGCTGTAGCCAGCGGATTTTCTGCCTGAGTTTCAGAGTCAGACTGGGTCTGCTCTTGAGTCGAGCTCTGTATCCCCACATCCTTGCACTGCCGGGGCCTTTAATGGGCTGCTAATTGTTCTGATTACAAGTCAAGACAGAAGAGAAATCGTGGGATGATGAGCTCCCTGGCAGACAAGACGAAACCAGCAGAACATTCAGGATGAATAATTCATCCAGGAGAAGCAGGCAGCGAGAGCAATGGTCGAGGGCTGGACTGGATGATCTCTCGAGGTCCTTTCCAGTCCCTGATGCTCTGTGGTTCTGTGACTGTGGCTGTCTCCAGGCTCCTAAACACCCAGTCCCCCTCTGCTGTGGCTGCATCACCTGTTGTTAGTTCTGGATCGGGTCTGTCTGGGCACTGGGCTGTCAGGGAGCACAAAGACCATTGATGTGACGACAAACTAAGGAGTCTTCTGCAAAGCCTGGGTGATGCCGAAGCACTCGCAATGTAAATGGGCTACAAACACAGCCTGTCCTTGTCTCCTTCAGCACAGTGCAGACCTGGCCAAATGATGAATGATCTGAACTGCTTCTCATCCTCCTTCTCCAGGGAAATCACAGAGCCCCAGAGCATCAGGGGTTGGAAGGGACCTCAAGAGATCACCCAATCCCATCCCCCTGCCACAGCAGGATCACCTAGATCCAGTTGCACAGGAACAGCCCAGGAGGGTTTGAAACATCTCCAGAGAAGGAGATTCCACAACCCCCTGGGCAGCCCCTGCCAGGGCTCTGGCACCCTCACCATGGAGAAGTTCCTTCTCAGATTTATGTGGAACCTCCTCTGCTCCAGCTCACTCCCGCTGCCCCTTGTCTTGTCACTGGGTGCTCCTGAGCAGAGCCTGGCTCCATCCTCCTGACACCCACCCTTTCCACATTGATCAGCATTCATGGGGTCACCCCTCAGGCTCCTTTTTTCGCAGCTCAAGAGACCCAGCTCCCTCAGACTCTCTCCTCGGCAGGGAGATGCTCCCCTCCCTTTGTTGCTTCTGAAGGGCTTCATGCGCTGACCAAGACAGGGCAGAAACATGTCCTAGGCTGCACTAGGTAGCCGGGGATGGGCTATGTGCCCTGGTTCTCTGGAGACATTTCACACCCTCCTGGCCGTGTTCCTGTGTGACTGGATCTAGGGGATCCTGCTGTAGCAGGATGATGGGACTGGATGATCCTCTGAGGTCCCTTCCCATCCCTGATGTTCTGTGACTCTGTGATTCACGCACGACCCAGGTGCTTCTCTGGTGCAGACCGCGGCCGGCAGCACCAGGCGTCGTGAGCAGCCACCTTCCAGCCTGGGCAAGGCAGGGCGCAGATTAGCTGTCCTGCTGGGAAGGAGCGAGCCCCCTCCACCCCGGGAGAGACATCTTCAGACTCCAGAGCATGAAAAGAAGGGAATCACCTCCCCACCATCCCGAAGTCTCCCAGCTGCTGCTGCGAGAATGACTCACAGGGCCGCCCGCCCGCTATAATTGGAAACGGGCTGCTCGCAATTTGACTGAGAATGTCTTAATTTCGGTAAGAAAAGGGTCTTTTGAAGAACCGCGCTCCCGGGGCGGGAAGCTGCAGCGCGCGTTCCCTGCCGCAGCTGAGCCTGCGATGCAGCTCCTCTGCCCTGGGAGCTGTATAGCGCTGATTGCATTGTCGCGGCTCTGTCTCCGCAGATAGACCTGTGGAAATGGAACGACTGAGCTCCCGCTACCCGCTGGCACTGCCAGCACCACTTCTGCTCATCACTCCAGAGATGAGCACCTGCTCACCGAGGCTTCCCCCCTTGTTTACCACCCTCTGCACTGCGGTGGAGGAGGCTGGCGGGTCCTCCAGGGGAGCGAACAAAAAGCAGCCCAACCCCTGCCTGCGGCAGCGGGGCTGTGCCTGGGGTGCCCTTCGGGACGCAGCGTGGGAGCCCTACAGAACAGCAGTTCCAGTGAGCAGCCAGCTACACCGGCATGATGATTGAGATGATGAGAGATGGAGACAGTTGGGGCTCGTTAGTTGGAGGAAGAGGAGGCTGAGGGGAGACCTTGTTGCTCTCTACAACTATCTGAGAGGACCCTGCAGAGATGCTGGTGCTGGGATCTTCTCACAGGTCACTGGCGACAAAACTAACGTCCTTCTGATCCTAAGTGGTGCAGCCTCACAAGGGCAGAGCACAGGGGCACCATCACCTCCCTACATGGAGGGGCTGGAGCGGGGCCAGACAAGGGCAGTGAGGCTGGGGAGAGGGTAGAGAGCAGACCCTGTGCAGAGCGGCCGAGGGAACTAGGGTTATTGAGTCGAGAGAAGAGGAGGCTGAGAGGAGACAAGTTTCAACCACTGTGGAAACCCCACTGCTGACCCACACGTGGCATCCTACAGCCTCTGCCACAGCCCAGCCTCAGTTTCCTTGCAGGAGGGAGATGTGTCTTCTGTGCAGAGATGTTGAGAACACGGGAGACTCTGGGTCTGTTTAAATGCCTCTTTGCTAACAAAAGAGCAAGATCCCCCATAACTTAATACTCTGGCAGTAATTGCATGAAGTCCTTCGCTTCTTTTCCTCCTGTCAGCTCGGATTAGTGCAGTCTGGCTGCTGCGACATGGAGTGACAGATGCCACACTCCCCTCTCGCAGAGACCAGGGTGCTGGGAGCCTTCTCTCCGCACCACAAGGACTGTCCACCTTCTGCTCATGGATCCCTGCAGCTCTGCGCTGTCACACCGCTGACCCCCGGAGCACGGCTGCACCTCGGTGCAGCACCCAGGTGCCACCCATGGCCGGAGAGGGAGTGCAGCTCTGAGGAGCCCTGGAGGGGCTGCCCAGGGGCGTTGTGGAGTCTCCTTCTCTGGAGACGTTTCGAACCTGCCTGCCTGAACGTTCCCGCACCACTGGATCTAGGGGATCCTGCTGTGGCAGGGGGATGGGACTGGGTGATCTTTCGAGGTCCCTTCCCATCCCTGACGTTCTGTGATTCTGTGATTGCTTGTCCCACCCTCTGATTCAAGACCTGCAGGGGCTGGGAGAGCAGCCCGTCTGAAGGCAGGGCTCTTGCTCGAAGGGTCGGGAGGCTCCGTCAGCACACCCTCCCTGGCCCACTCTGCCCCTTCCTGAAAAGGCACTTTGGGCTCCCTAATTGCCTTCCAGAGCGAACCCCCGGGCCAAGCGACAGGAAGAGAAACCGCACGGAGCAGCTCGGCTGCGGGCTCTCTGTCTAAATCAATCGAGCATCCGCGGCTAATGCAGCCCTGGGCTGCGCCTCAGGAAGCATTAGCCCTATTAGCCTGGCCGGCGGGAGCACCGGGATGTGCTCACGGACAAGGCGCTGGAGCTGCGCCGCTGCAGAGCAGGAGGAGCCGCCCCGCGCTCAGCTCTGCCTTCTCCGGGTCGGCTCCAGCTCAGAGACGGGGGCCGCGGGGCGCTGCCTCCTTGCCCCAGCACCAGCCGCCCCCTGGCTGCGGGCAGCCTCCAGACCTGCCGCCCGAAGACCACGGGGGGGACAACCGTCCAAACACAGAGCTGTGTGGCTCCTCACCTGGAAAGACCCGGAGCCAGCAATGGGCCCTGGTGGCCAAGAAGGCCAGTGGCACCCTGGGTGGGGGTCAGAACCACCCTGGGAGGTGGTTAACAGATGGAGAGAGGCTCTCCTCCCCCTGTACTCTGCCCTGGGGAGACCACAGCTGGGCCCCTCCTGATGTGCTGGGTGCCCTATGCTCCCGATGGACTGTTGTTGTCCCCAGAAGGTACTTCTCTGCTAGAGGAAAGATGCTGATGGCACGGTGTCCCCTGACATCCCACCAGCTCTGGCACATTTCTCTCTGGAGACTAGGACAGGATGTCTCGGGGCTGTGTGGGGCCGGGGAAGGAAGGAGGAGGAGACCAGACCCGACCTCATCTATTCCCTTCAGGACAGGCCAATTCACCTCCCAGAAGATGGTACCTGAGAGCCGCAGCCTTTTCCATGCTCCCCAGGGACCCAGGGCTGTGGTGGCTGCTCCTCCTCCCACGTTGGCATCATCTTGCTCCCCAGATTAATTTATTAAGCAGTGCTGGGGGCTGGGACAAGCGAAGGACAAGGGTCAAAGCAGAGGGCAGGGTGAGAGAGGAACCTGAAGTGCTTTTGCAGTCCTGCCAGGATGCTGTTTTGTGGGGTTCTTTGGGGTTTCTCTCCCTCGTACCCATGTCAGGAGGGTCTCCATCCCATCGCCTCCTCGACTCGCCATGCCAGCTCTGCAGCGCCTTGGTGGGAGCATCCTGGAGCCTCCAGAGCCTCCTCCGCACCCTGGCAGGATGACTTGCAGCTTTTCTGAGCTGGCAGACAGCCTCTGCTTCACCGCGGGTTAACCCCTTCCCTGCTTTGCTCCTGCTCTGCTCTGCCCAGTCCATCACCCAGCAGGTCTGTGTGGGACCTGTCTGGGAGGTACCACAGAGGAGGAAACTATTTGTTTCTGAGCGCAGTGAGTCCGCAACTCTGGGTCTCTGCAAAGCAGCCTCTCACCAACAGCCTGAGGTTTCCTCTGGCTGAGGCCAGCAGGTGAAACTCTTCATGGGTGACTTTGGAAAGCGGCAGTTCCTGAGGATTTGGGGTTGGTTGGTGGGGAGGTGAAATCTTTCAGAGTAGGAAGAACAGATTCACCCTTCAGGTCCTGCAGGGAGGAGCTGGCAGCAGATCAAAGGGCTCCCAGCCCCAAAGTGACATTGGAGAGGTTCCCTATTTGATTGCTCCGGAGTAACCTGCAGCGATCTCGCAGCAGGGACCAGGGACTTCTGACACCTCTCCCTCAGTTTGCCTTGGCCTTCACATGTGATCAGCTTCAAGGGGGTTTGGTAAATTTTCAAAAACCACTACTTTAGGGGTTTTTTTCCACAGTGGGGTACAAAACCCCACTGGTGTTCACTGCACTGCCAGAGAAGCCATCTACCTGCGCCCCTGGTTTGCACCCCGTCAACACGGGACCCTAGGATGCTACCTCCACCCCCATCTGCCCCTGCTCTCCTCTGCATGCCCCCACCACCCCCAAGGTACTCTGTGCCATTGCTGGGTGGGAAGGACCACCCTTCACCCGTAGAAGCTTGAGGGGAAGGTGGGGTGCAGGCAGCAGGAGAAGCGAGGGCTGAGAAGGAGGAAGCAGACTAAGAGGCTGACGCAGAGAAGGGGTCCAGGGGAGTCAGCCAGGATTTAAACTTTCCCCTTCTGCAGACGTGATTCCCAGTTCTGCAAAGTCAAGACTTTAGATTATTGGGAGATAAATTTAGAAAGGATCTGTGGACTATTCTGGAGCCATAAAAATAGCCGGCAGGGCTGTCTGTCCAGCAACTGCAAAGGCAGAAGGGAGAAGAAAGGAGGAGTGATGGGGGTGTGGTGGGGAACATGAGTAGATGGTTAGTAGAGGGAGCAGCCATGACAGAGACCCCTGAGCACATGTGTGCCTGCACCCCGAGATGATGAACAAGCTGGGCGCCCCAATCTCAGCTGAAACTGGTCTGGTTCCCCACGGGAAAATGAACTGGTGGGGCCAGGGGTTCTGAGCTCCCATTGCAGCAACAGAGCTCCCTGGGGAAGCATGGCAGCCCTGGGGTGGGGCATGAGGAGGTGATGCTGCAGATGTTTGCTGCATGCTGCAGGCAAGCTGCAGAGTGCAGAAGGGTTCTGGGCTGTGAGCTGCACCTCACCTCGGGTCACACCCTGCCTGCAGAGCCTCTGGTTTTGAACACCCTGTTGACACAAGCAGCCTGTGCACATAGCTGGGGTGACCTGCCGAGCAGCTGAGTGAAAGGTGCTCAGAATGTGATGGGGCTGGTTAGTTGGAGGAGGAGGAGGAGGCAGATGGGAGCCCTCATCGCTCTCTACAGCCCTCTGAAAGGGAGAGATGCTGGTGCTGGGCTCTGCTCACAGGTCATTGGCGACAGAAGCAGAGGGAAGGGTTTCAAGCTCCAACAGGGGAGGGTCAGACTGGCCATCAGGAAGAGATTCTTCCCAGAGAGAGTGGTCAGGGACTGGGATGGGCTGTCCAGGGTGGGGGTTGAGTCCCCATCCCTGGATGTGCTTAAAAGCCACTTAGATGTGGTGCTGGGGGGTCTGGTTTAGGGTGTAGAGTAGGGTTGATGGTTGGACTCAATGATCCCAGGGGTCTTTTCCAACCTGGATGATTCCGTGACTCTGTGATTCTGTGTGTCAGTAGCAGGAGACCCAGCAGGAGATCCAGGTTCTAGGCTCCGTTTTGTCAATCAGTTAACCCATTGTTCATCCCAGCAGCATTTAGCCTCCCCAACACTGGATTTGCCTTTAGACCACTCTCACAGAGTCACAGAACATCAGGGATTGGAAGGGGCCTCAAAAGATCATCCAGTCCAGTGCCCCTTTCTGTCTCTTACAGCTTCCAGCCACCAGAAGCCAGAGCTCTGCAGGAGCTCAGGAATCAGACCCCTGCATTCACTTCTGTTCCCGTGAAGGCCAGGGCACGTGAATGGGATCGATTTTCTCAGGAGTCCACTCACTTGACTGTGTCTGGCGGATGGATGGCAGCTTACGAAGGGAACAAGAAGCAAAAGCCTCCTGTGACCCCCAAGAGGCTGCGTCCGGGGATTCACTGGTTTGCAGAACCGTAAGGATCTGTTTCATTTATCACTCAAAAGCAACGAAGCAAAACTCCGCTGGCTGTGCCCTTTGAAAGTTAATCTGTCCAGCAGCTGAAACCACAGCGAAAGGTCACAGCAGGCTCTGTGAGGAACCTGAGCAGAGGGCCGGGTGGCAGAGCTCCTGGAGCCAGCAGCTGGGGAGTGGGCAGGGCTGGGTTTTGGATGTGGAGGAAGCTGGTTCAGAAGCAGAAGTGCAGAATGGAGCAGCCACGTCTGTGTGGAGATGCGGGCAGCGAGGCAGGAGCCCTTGTGAGCACCCAGTGCCGACACCCTGGCACCTGCCCTGAGCCTGCAGCACCTGCTGTTGACACCCTGGCACCACTGCCCAAAGGAGGCTGCCGCTCTGCTTTCTGCTGTTGAAAAGTCTGGTTGAGTGTCAGGGAATCACAGAGCCTTGGGGATTGGAAGGGACTTTGAAAGATCACCCAGTCCCATCCCCCTGCCACAGCAGGATCCTCTAGATCCAGTCACACAGGAACATGGTCAGGAGGGTGTGAAATGTCTGTGGAGAAGGAGACTCCACAATGCCCCTGGGGCAGCCCCACCAGGGCTCTGGCACCCTCACCGGGAAGAAGGTCCTTCTCCACTCCCTTCATCACCTGGTCCAGAGAAGGGCAACAAGGTTGGTGAAGAGTCTGGAGGACAGACTTACAAGGAGCAGCGGAAGCTTGTTAGTCTGCAGAGGAGAAGCCTGAGGGAAGACCTTGCTACTGTCTGCAACTACCTGAAAGGAGGGTGTGGAGAGGTGGGAGCTGGTCTCCTCTCACAAGTCACTAGCGACAGGACAAGAAGAAAAGGCCTTGTGTTGTGCTAGGAGAGGGTTAGGTTTGCCATCAGGAAAAAACCTCTTTGTGGAGGCAGTCAGGCGCTGGGATGGGCTGCTCAGGGTGGGGTTGAGTCCCCATCCCTGGGCGTGTGGAAGAGTCGTTGAGATGTGGTGCTGAAGGATCTGCTTTGGGGGTGGCTCTGTGGAGCGGGGTCGGTGGCTGGACTCGCTGGTCCCAGCCCGAACGACTCCACGATGCTCCCCGCTTCCCCGCCGGCTGCCCGCTGCGTTTCGCTCGACTGTCATCTAGCGGCGAGCGGGCAGCCCCAGCCTCCGCCTCCCCGCGGGGCGGCTGAGCCGGAGCCCGGCGCTTTCCTCGTCCAGCGCAGACCAGGGCTCCGGGCACGACGGCCGAGGCCGGCGCAGCTCGTGGTAGCAGAGTCGGCTCTCACATGCGGGGTGAGAGCAAGCCACGGTCGGTCCCTGGTTGCCCGCTCCTCGCCCTACCTGTGTGCGCCGGGGGACCGTGGAGCAGGAGGGGCTGGTTAGTTGGAGGAAGAGGAGGCTGAGGGGAGCCCTCATCGCTCACTACAGCTACCGGAAAGGTCCCTGCAGAGATGCTGGTGCTGGGCTCTGCTCGCAGGTCGTTGGCGACAGAAGCGGAGGGAAGGGCTTCAGGCTTCAACAGGGGAGGGTTAGACTGGCCGTGAGGAAGAAATTCTTCCCGGAGAGAGCGGTCAGGCCCTGGGCTGGGCTGCTCAGGGTGGGGGGTGAGTCCCCATCCCGGATGCTTCTTAAACTGTTCGGTAGGCACCACCCTGACACCGGTGTGGATTACATGACCTTTGCTGCACCCTTGGCTGGCAGCTGCGGGCTCAGCAGGACGGACGTGTGTTCAAATGTCCCCAGTGGGTGAGAGTGTCACCTGCAGTGCCGAGCACCCCAGTGCTTTGTCTGGGGAGCTGTCANGGCCTGCCCGGGGAGGTGGTGGAGTCGCCAACTCTGGAGCTGTTCAAGGCACGATTGGACGTGGCACTTGGTGCCATGGCCTAGCCTTGAGCTCTGTGGTGACAGGTTGGACTTGATGATCTATGAGGTCTCTTCCAACCTTGATAATACTGTGATACTGTGATACTGTGATAGATGTGGGTGTTGGGGGTTGGACACCTGGGCTAGGGGTGACCTTGTACAGTAGGGTTGGTGGTTGGACTCGGCGATTCCAGGGGTCTTTTCCAACCTGAATGGTTCTGTGATTCTATGGATTAGACCCTTCTGTCTGTACAGGCTGTAGCTCCTTAAGGAAAGAGTGGACACAGTGCTTAGGGATATCATCTAGCGGTTAGATACTAGAAGAGAAGGTTGGACTCGATGACCCTGGAGGTCCTTTCCAGCCATGATGATTCTGTGATTCTGTGATTCCTGATTTCTTGCATCTAACATCCTCTTGTCCCCTTGGTTATGCAGAGCTTCATCAAGATTCCAGCCTCCATGTGGGGGGGGTGTGCATAAGTCCATGCTACTCACATCGTGAATTATTGACAGGAGGAGCATCAGCAGCTCCGTCCCAGGAGTGCATCTGATACTGGGGAAACCCGATCAGGCGTTTTTCCATCCAGGAACTGTCCTGTCTTGCACAATCAAGTTTAGGCGGCACAGACTGACTCATTGACGTTGTTGTCTGTGCATTTGGTTCTGCTGTGGCTGTCGGGAATTCCTGCCCTGCTGAGACCCCACCTGGAATCTTGTGTCCAGCTCTGGGCCTCTCAATTCCAGAAGGACACAGAGCTGTTGGAGAGAGCCCAGTGCAGAGCCACAGAGGTGATGGAGGGAGGGGAGCATCTCCCTACTGGGGAAAGGCTGAGGGAGCTGGGGCTCTGGAGCTGGGAAAAAGGAGCCTGAGGGGTGACTCCGTGAATGTTGTTCAGGATGTGAAGGGTGGGTGTCAGGAGGATGGAGCCAGGCTCTGCTCAGGGGCACCCAGTGACAGGACAAGGGGCAGCGGGTGTGAGCTGGAGCAGAGGAGGTTCCACCTCAATGTGAGAAGGACCTTCTTCCCGGTGAGGGTGCCAGAGCCCTGGCAGGGGCTGCCCAGGGAGGTTGTGGAGGCTCCTGCTCTGGAGAGATTTCAAACCCACAGGGACATATTCCTGTGTGACTGGACCTAGGGGATCCTGCTGTGGCAGGGGGATTGGATTGGACTGGACAGGATGATCTTTCGAGGTCCCTTCTAGTCCCTGATGCTCTGTGACTACAACAGAGAGGCTACTGGAGTGAACCTGGCCACATCAACCCTGTAAGCACAGGAACAGCTGCAAGTTCACATCTGGCCGAGCACAACCACTTCAGAGTGTCAGCTCATCGATGTTTAAGTGCAGCTCTCAGTGGTTTAGGTGCAGCACAGCGGAGCCTTGAGGTGCTGGTTGCTGTCAGAGCACTGCTGGTCAGCGTGGAGCAGTGCAGTCTTCCCTGCAGCTGCTGCTGGGGGCTGCAGCTCCAGGGGAGGTAACCTGATTCATTCCCACACAAGCTGGGCAAGAAGCACATCAATATTTAAGGTGATGCCTACACTTACCAGGGTAACACTGCATGTGGCATCAGCTGTCTTCGTGCCTGCCAGAGGCTCAAAGGTTGCGGCTTAATCACCACGAGCCCTGGCCTCAGCCTGGTGGCTGCTGTTTTTAATGGATTTATGCTTCTGCCCTTCCCTGCAGCTTGGCCTTAAGCTCTTCTGAGCTGCTTTGTGATGCAGATTAACTGGACTCCTGTCAGCTCAGCCTACTGAGTTCGCTGTTGGTTGTCCTTTGAGGGCTCATGCTGGGTTTGCCAAGGGAGCCTCTGCGCTGCCATCAGCACTGGAGAGGCCACACCTTGAGTACTGGGGCCAGTTTTGGGCACCTCAGTTCAAGGGAGACATCGAGGGACTGGAGTGAGGGCAGAGGGGAGAAATGAAGCTGGGGAAGCGCCTGGAGAATCAATCTGATGAGGAGAGATGGAGAGATTGGGGCTGTTGAGTTTGAGGAAGAGGAGGCTGAGGTGAGACCTCATCGCTGTATACAACTGTCTGAAAGGACCCTGCAGAGATGGCGGTGCTGGGCTCTTCTCACAGGTCATTGGTGACAGAAGCAGAGGGAAGGGCTTCAGGCTTCAACAGGGGAGGGTCAGCCTGGAGATGAGGAAGAAATTCTTCCTGGAGAGAGTGTTCAGGCCCTGGGATGGGCACCCCAGGACTCTGGGGGTCTTTTCAACCTGAACGATTCTATGATTCTACGGACTGGATGATCTTTCAAGGTCCCTTCCAACCTCCAATGTTCTGTAATTCTGTGACTTCAGCTGCAGTACTTTGTTTGCCCAGGATAGTTTTGCCCCTCCATTCAGACTCCCCCAAGGGGTTGCTCACTGCTTGTTCTGTGTCACTGTCAGGTGTGACCTCCCTCGGACAGAAGCACACCTGGTGAAGGTTGCTCCCCATCAGCTGCTTGTTATCAGGGCTACCTTCTCTTTCAGACTCTCTTAATTTTCAATCATCAACCTGCACTTAACGAAAAGAGCAGCCTCAAAAGCCTTTTAATACAGAGAGATTCTGTCAGAACGGGTCTTCATGAAGGTTGGGTTGTCCACATTGGCAGAGGTGTTTGGAAAGATTTCCACGGTGGGAACCACTCTTTGCTTACCGTGATGACTGCAATCAGGGCAGGAGCCGCTATGGGCTCTGGGGGTAGTGCTGCCTCCCTGCTGGAAGGAGCTCGGTGCCCGGCGGGGCAGGGGAACCCTGTGGGCCCCCCCCCCCGCCCCTCCCCCAGCCGTGCCCTTTCTGCTGCTGGGGGAGGCGGCTGGCGGCGCTCCCGCAGCTCTGGGGCTATTAATAGGCAGCGCGGAGGCCGCCGCTCGGTTTGCGGGGCCAAGGCTACGGTGCGGGACGGCTCGGCTCGGCGTGAGGGCGGCCACAGCCAGCAGCGGGGAGCTGCCTCCGCCCCGCGACGGGCTTCCACGGCGAAGGCGAGGCGGAGGGTAAAGCGCTGTCGGGAGCGGAGCCGCCTTCTCCTTCCTCGTTCCCCGCTTCAGCGCCGCTGCGGCCGTTCGGCCGCGCACAGGGGCTCGGGGGAAAGTGTGGATCCCCCCTCTCGGCTGCGGGGGCCGTGGCGGGAATGCTGCTCTCCTCGGGGCTCCCGCAGGTTCCGGCTCTCGCCGGCAGTGCGGAGCGGAGTAGGAGGGCTCCGGGGGAGGGTCTGTCTGTAGCCCCCGTGTTTCTGTAGGAAGCAGCGGCACTTCTGTTGTTTAATTTTTCGGGCACCGGACTGACCCGGGCGTCGCCCGACGAGGATTTCCTGTAGAGCAGGAGCTCTCGGGAAGAGGGGAGAGGTGACTCCTGTTGTTACCCCGTCTTACTCGCTCTCCTGCTTTACTCAGGAAGCCCTCGCCTGGTTGTATGATAACAAGTAAAAGCCGTCCGCGTCGCTGTGGGCGCTGGGGTTGCGGGGCGCAGCGGGTGATGCAGTAACGAGCCTTCGGGAGCAGCGGAGGAGCCGCCGGGGCTGAGCGGGGCTGAGCTCTCTCTGGCGTGGGGAGGGAGGCAGCGAGCCCCTCGTCCCCAGCGGGAACGGACTGGTGACTCCGAAAAGACTGTTTGCAGGTGGCTGTCGCCCTTCTTACCAACCCTTGGTAAGAGTTTCTCTGCTAGTCTGAGGTCGGAGTACCCCGTGAAAAGGTTCGCAGTGAGTGTTCGCGATAGTTTTGCACCAGGAGGGGGCAAGACACTAGGAAACAGGTTCTTGCTGCCGGGCTGAGCCTCTCCTGCCTGGCACTCGTGGGACACCCCAGTCAGCAGCCCTCTATCAGCGGAAAGTTCTCCGAACACAGTAAAACTTGAAAGAAAACTCTGAACCCGACTCTTTTAAGAACGAGGCTGCCTTTCCACTGGATGTGGGTGAGTGCTGTGACGCTCGCAGCCAGGATGTGCCTGGTGATGTATTATCAGTCCCAGCCTGGCTGCAGGTGTTCCAGGCCCGTGAGCACATTGTTTCGAGGTCCCTTCCAATCCCTAATGTTCTGTGATCAGGGAGGCTTCCCAAGGTTGTTTTGGCAGGGAGGAAGCCTGGGGAATTCTGTGTTTGGAGGAGGAAAATTGAGCTGTTGCCTTGTTGGTCATAAAGGCTGAGCCTGTACAGAAGAGTCTCAAGTGAATTAGTAGCTCGTCAAGGACAACAGAGTCAGAGCTGGGAGCTCTGCGCTCCCGCAGCGCACCGCTGTTTAACTTGCTGGCTGCTCAGCCCCAGTGTGGGGTGATGTGGGTGCTGGGGTTTGCACCCGCCTGCAGGTGAGGGAGACAATCAGCAAACGCTTACCTCGGGTAAGAGCACAGGGCCACAGATCCCAGAGCATTAGGGGTTGGAAGGGACCTTGAAAGATCATCCAGTCCCCCTGCCACAGCGGGATCCCCTAGATCCAGTCACACAGGAACATGTCCAGGTGGGTTTGGAATGTCTCCAGAATGGAAGATCCCTGGACAGAGCGGAGGAAGGGAGAGTGGGAACTGGAGGAGTGGGGTGCGGGTAGTGAGCAGGGAAGGCTGCTGCAGGTGATCTGAAGGGAACTACCAACCCTTTCCCTGTGCATGCACCTGATCAGTAAACTGTGAGAAGGGAAGGGGTGCTCTGGGTACCGCTGCAGGGGCCTTAAGATACCTGTGACTGCTCTTTCAAACGAGCGGCTTCGCGGCTGACAGCTGACAGCCTGGAGCCTGAGGAATCTGCATGGCCTTCCCTTGGCTGCAGCCGCAAGAGATCTGCTCGCTAAGGAGTAGCGTCAGTTGCCTTGAAACAGGAGGGGCTGTACGTCAGTCGTCGCGCGTAGGAGTGACTAGAGAAAAGGCCCCCAGGATCATCGAGTCCAACCACCAACCCCACTCTGCAAGGTCACCCCCAAACCAGATCCCCCCAACACCACATCTCAGCAACTTTTAAACTCACGCAGGGATGGGGACTCACCCCCCACCCTGGGCAGCCCAGTCCAGGGCCTGACCACTCTCTCCAGGAAGAATGTCTTCCTGATGGCCAGTCTAACCCTCCCTTGTTGGAGCCTGAAGCCCTTCTCTCTGTTTCTGTTGCTAATGGCCCATGAGAAGAGCCCAGCACCAGCATCTCTGCAGGGTCCTTTCAGAGAGCGATGAGGTCTCCCCTCAGCCTCCTCTCCCTCAAACTAACTAGCCCCAACTCTCTCCTCATCAGATCTATTCTCCAGGCCCTTACAAGGGTGCAAGGGGCTCTGCTGGCTGTGCTGGACAGGACCCACAGGATGGGTTTGGCTTTGAGGCTGTGGTGTGCCGCTGCCATCACCCTTTGAAGCTGGTGCTGTGGGCTCCTGGCGCTCGGGTTCTCTTCTGTTGCTGGATGCAGTGAAAGAAACCCGAAGGCTTGAATTAATCCCAGTTAATGCCGGCAATTCCTGGTGTCCCAGTTGCAAAGCAGACGCTGGCCTTTGGCCAGAGCCGGTCTTGGACATTTCTTTGAGTCCTCAGTGGTGCCAGGACACCGTGAACTGAGCGGGATTTGGCTCCGGACCTTGGGCAGAAACCGTGACTCCTCAGCAATCGCCTTCTGTCTCAGCCTTGTGAGCGGTAAATCCCTCCGGGTGAGCTGTGCTGCTCTCCCAGTGCCAGGGCCCACCAGGACAAAGCTCCAGGGTCTCTTTGTACTGCAAGGACTTGGCTGCAGAAGTTTCTGAGCCTTCATGGAAGCCCAGACGTGCTGCCCTGCCTGTGGGCAGGTTCCCCTCGGTAGACACCTGTCGCTCCAGGTGTCGGTGTCTCTCCGTGCGTGTGTTATCCTGGCTCCGCTTCATTCCTGGTTTGTTCTGAGAAGGCAATATTGATCATAAAATCCAACTGCTGGCTGGAAGTCCTTCAGCTTCTGTGACAGAGTTTTTCCCTGTGGGCTGGAGATTAGCCAGTGTGACACCCAGCCGCTTGAAGGGGCCGTGTTCCTGTACCACTGGAATCCTAGAGGATCCTGCTGTGGCAGGGGGATTGGACTGGTGGTCTTTTGAGGCCCCTTCCAGTCCCTGATGTTGTGTGAGGTGTGACCTGTGAGTGTGCCCTTGGTGGTGCACAGGCCAAGACTGCTGTGTGTGTGTTGAACTCCGGTTAGCAGCCACGCAGCTGCTTGTTGACCAGGCAGGTGTTTGTGCAGCAGATGACTAGTGCTCCGAAAGCTGTTTGGGGTGCAGCTCTTGCTCCTTCCTGCATCTTCACCCTCCCACCATGGTCGCTGCAGATGATCACAGAACATTAGGGATGGGAAGGGACCTCAAAAGATCATTCGGTCCAATCCCGGTGCCACAGTAGGATCCCCTCGGCCAAGGATGATGGTCGGGTTGTGCCCAGTCTGAGGCGAGGCCAGAGCACAGCTGCTTTCTGTGACCCAGATGCCTTGGATGCGGTTGTCACTGGCTCTCCTTTCAGCACGATACTATCTCAAGGGTCTGTTGCCCGGGTATCTCCAGGTGTCTCACTTTCGCCTCTCTGTCCCCGTGGCAATTAGAGCTGTGAAGCCGACACCGGAAATCGATACCTGGCTGCTGCTGCTGGCCGGTGTCCCGTGAGCAGGAAGGTATAAAGGGGGCGGCAGCGCTGCTTGTCCTCAGGAGATCCTGCTTGTGGATGAAGCTCAGGAGGAGACCTCGTAGCTGGAGCTGTGATCAGTGACTGATGGCACTTGCTAGGCTGACGGCAGGCAGGAGAGAAACAGGGTGTGGGACTGACCGCGGTCCAGCCGCCATTTCCGGGTGGTCATGAGCGTGGGTCAATGACAGGCTGCAGAGGATGCAGGAGGCTGAGCGCTGGGACCAGCTGGTGGCGAGGAGCAGCTGAAAGGTGCGGGAGAGGAAGCTGAGCCGCAGTTAACGAGGGCAGCGGAGCAGGAGCCAGGGCATGGAGGCCAAAGCGGGCTATGTCTTGCTTTATTCCTGTTTGCCCAGCAGTAACAGCCTCTGGGCAAGGCCTGTGGAGGCTTGTTGTCTGGAAGGTGCCCTGCAGGCTCTCGCGTCGTGCAGGAGGCAGTAGGTGCCGTGCAGCGCGCCGGTGTTGCCTCTGCACCCAGACTCAGGTCTGAAGGGATAGCCCAGCGTTTTGGTCTGTAGAGACTCTTCCAAACCCCTGGGGTTTGGTACCTGTGGGGGACTCATGGGGTCCCCCTGCAGTGGGCAGAGTCCCAGCGATGAGATGGTTCTGCAGCTGAGGACTGAGTTGTCCGGTCTCTGTTCTAACAGGGGGTTCTGTCTCTTGCAGCTGGTGCCTGCAAACAGGAGATGCTCCAGAAGAGCGGTGTTTTGGTGGATGGGGTCATCCTAAACGGTCCCATAATGGACTCGAAAGCAGGACAGATGCTTGTGGAAGAGGCCTGTGAGATGATAATGGAAGAAGTCGTCCGGAAGGCGGGCGATGTGACTGAGAAGGTAAAGCCTCAGCTGAGGAGGCGAAGGGACCTGCGGGCGCCACCTCTCCTTCCTCCCAGCACGTAACTGCTCTGCTCAAGAGATGCCTCGGGCAGGATAAAGCAGAGATGCCATGAGACCAGTCGACCAGAGGGGTTTCCTGGCAGCACAGTGCTCTGTACCGGGCAGTTCCGTGGCCCTGGCGCTGATGGGGTCCTTGCGTGTTACCTTCACCTTCTCCACCTTGGCTGCCCTGCTAACTGCTGGTGTCTCCCACTT
This sequence comes from Rhinopomastus cyanomelas, assembly GCA_013400115.1. Classification (NCBI taxonomy): domain Eukaryota; kingdom Metazoa; phylum Chordata; class Aves; order Bucerotiformes; family Rhinopomastidae; genus Rhinopomastus; species Rhinopomastus cyanomelas. The sequence continues at coordinate 980,089 of VXBP01008420.1, read as the reverse complement.
CCCATCGCTAGGTCTGCGAGTGGAAAGCCCCCGAGACTCTGAAGCAGATTCTTGATCTGGAGATGAGGGACACTGGAGAATCTCATCAGAAGCTCTTGCAGCTCTGTCGGGACGTCATCCGGTACAGCGTCAAAACGAGTAGGCATGCGCTGCCCGGTGGCACTGCACGCGCGTGAGCCCCAGCAGAGAGGGTGGGAGAGCTCTGCCCGGGGCTGCAGATGCGGTGCTGCGAGCGCTTGCACAGCACGCCCTGGCACCCTCACGGGGAAGAAGGTCCTTCTCACACTGATGTGGAACCTCCTCTGCTCCAGCTCATTACCCCTTGTCCTGTCGCTGGGTGCCCCTGAGCAGAGCCTGGCTCCATCCCCCTGATACCTGCCCTTCCCGCACTCATTCAGCAGGTTCCTGAGCTCTGCTGCTCAGAGCCTTGGCTGAGCATCTCTTGTGGCTTCTCAAGACCAGCATTAGGAGCTGCAGAGGATGTTCTGTTGCCAGTCCTTGGTTCTGGACTTGTGTCCCACTGAACCCCAGACCTTGCTCTGGGGCACTGCCTGCCAGGGGGTTGTCTGACCTAAGGAAAGCAGGGTCAGTGCAGGGAGCACCGCGAGAATGGAATGTGTGGCGCTTTGCCATCGCAGGTGGCCAGTGGAGAGGGCCTGGGGTGGCCTCTCTCCGTTTGTCTCCCCCACTGCCTGCTCTTTGTCCGTGTTTCCAGGTCACCCTCGGTTTTTCAACCAGCTCTATGCGGGAGCAGATTATTACTCGCTGGTGGCTCGTTTCATTACAGAAGCGCTGAACCCGAGCGTGTAAGTGGGGTCCTTGTCCTCCTCACCGGGAATGAGTGTGGCTTTGGGATAACAGCTGCTTTGCTTCCCTGTCGGTGCTGGGAGGTGGGGATCTGGGACTGAGAATGACGACTCCACCTCAGCTACTCACAGAGCACTAGGGGTCGGACGGGACCTCGAAGAACCAATCCCCCTCCGCAGCAGGATGCCCTTCAGTGAGATCCTGTCGGAAGCTAAGCATCCTGCTCGGCCCTGCCCGATCCATAGCCCTGCAGCTGAGGGTCGGGCTGCTGGTGGGGACCCGCCGCAGACAGACTGCAGGGAGCGTGAGGAGCCGGTGCCCGGCCCGAGCCCGCTCTGCGGCAGGGGGTCTGTCCTCTCAGTGCCGGCGCTGATGCTTGGCTCTCATGCAGGTACACCTATGAGGTGTCCCCGGTGTTTCTGTTGGTGGAGGAGGCCGTCATCAAGAAGATGGTCGAGTGCGTGGGCTGGGAAGAAGGCGATGGGATATTTAACCCAGGTGGGTGCAGCTCAGGCTTCAGACCAAGTCGTTCTGAGCCGACTGGCACCGGTGATGCCCTGAGCCCTGGATCCGGTGCAAAAGGGAAGGGTGTCACAGGGCATCCTGTGCTGAGGATGCAGCGAAGCCCTGCTGTTCAGGGAATGTTCCCCAGGAGCACGCGCGGGTGTTCCTGCGTGTGCAGCCAGCGTGCTCGCACAATCACAGAGCCCCTCGGTTGGAACAGACCCCTGGGACCAGCGAGTCTGACGATCGACCCTGCTCTGCAAGGTCACCTCTAAACCAGACCCCCAGCATCACATCTCGGCAGCTTTTCAGCTCCTCTAGGGACGGGGACCCTGTCGCCCCGCGTGCACTGCGATCAGGCTCTGTGTGTGCCACGGCACCAGCATCCTGCCCACCGGCTCGCGAGGAGGGAATGGGCTGCGGTGGATCTGCAGCAGCAGGGGGTCCGTAGCGCCCGGCACAGACCTGGCGCTGCTGCGGCTCACGGGGTGTTCGTGGGTGTCTCCGCAGGCGGCTCCGTCTCCAACATGTGCGCCATGAACCTTGCGAGGTACAGGCTGTTTCCTGAGGTGAAGGAGAAAGGGCTGTCGGGCCTCCCCAGGCTTGTCCTTTTTGCTTCAGAAGAGGTAAAGCCAAGAGCTTTCTTGACTCCGCTTTTCAGTGGCGGCCAGTGACATCCCCCACACTGATGGGCACGGGTGCGACCCGCTGCCGTCACTGTGCCTGCCACGCCGGTGGTTACAGAGGCCGTCCCATGGAAGCCGCTGCGCTTTCGGGACACACCGACGTTCCTGCTCCTGGCAGTAGCTGGTACAAGGACAGGCTGGAGCAGGGCGCGTGGGTTACAGCGCGGGGCAGGAGCCACAGCCGGGGTTTGGATGCCAGTTTATTCACAGAATCACGTTAGGGGTTGGAAGGGACCTCACAGACCACCCAGTCCCATCCCCCTGCCACAGCAGGACTCTCTAGATCCAGTCACACAGGAACATACCCAGGAGGGTTGGAAACGTCTCCAGAGAAGGAGACTCCACAGCTCCCTGGGCAGCCCTGCCAGGGCTCTGGCACCCTCACTGGGAAGAAGGTCCTTCCCACATCAGTGTGGAACCCGCTCTGTTCCAGCTGCCTCCACACACACAGCCAGGAGAAGATCAGCTCCATCCCAGCCTAACCAGGGCAAAGCCACGCATAGAAATTACGAGGTCAGAGTGGCAGAAGCTCTGAGAGACCAGACTCATCCGAGTCGCCCCCAGTCTGCGCCACCGCTAAGCACAGGGCGGTCGTGGTGCTGCGCAGCCTTTTTGGCTCCTTCTGGGGGTGGATGAGCTGCTGCCGCCCGGTCGCCTCCTGCTGAGGAGGTGAACCTCAGCACCTCTGCTTCTGCGCTGAGGGCCCCTGTCACTGCGCTCACTGCGCTCCCTTCCTCGTGCCGCTTCCAGTGTCACTATTCCGTGAAGAAGGCAGCCTCCTTCCTGGGGATCGGCACCGAGAACGTCTGCTTCATCAGAACCGATGGCAGGTGAGCGGGCAGAGCCCGGTGGGGCCCTCAGAGCCCCCCTGCGCTGCGGCAGGGCTGGGCTCAACCCGCCTGCTCAGGCGCAGCTGAGAGAGGGCTCAACCCTTGTCCCGCAGAGGCAAGATGATGCCTGAGGAACTGGAGAGAGAAGTCCAGCGGGCCAGGAGCGAGGTGAGAGGACAAGGGATGTGTGAGGAAGAGAGGAGAGGAGCGTGTGTGGGCTGTGGCTTTGGCTGGGTGGAGGAAGGAGAGGTTAGAGACGGTGGCGAGTAGGACAGAGCCCCTGGTGCAGGGGCGGGCGTCATGGGGATGTGCGCCTCTGCCCCAAGCCTGTGGAACAAGCCAGGGCTCCTAGCTGCTGCTCTCAGAGCGAGAGGTCCGCTTGGGGTGTTTGCTGCCCATGTTGGCCCAAGTGCAGCGCTCCAATGTAGTGCCCAGCACCTTCCCCTGGGGTTCCTGTTGCCCTTGGCCCTTCTGGACTCAACGCAGCGTTTGGCCCCTGACGAGAAGTGTAGGTTTCTCAAGCGCTCACAGCAGCCAGTGCCTGGTCCCAGGCAGCAAGCAGGACCGGTGCTGTCCGGCGGGGTCTCCAGAGCCATCACACCAGCTGCAGATGCTGAGCCAGGTCCTGTCTAGAGCCGTAGCCAGGGAGACTTGGTTGACTGTTGCCAAGGAACGCAAGGGTTAAATTCCAGTTAATCCCCTTCTTTGTCAAGGCGGCAGTTTGTAGAGGTCTTAGTCCTGTCCCCACTTGAGGCTGGTTATCTGTTGGTTGCTGGTGGCCTTGGATGCAGATGTAGCTGTGGGAGGGAACTGGCGGGAGAGCTGCTGGGTAGAGCTGCGGGTGTGCCTTGTGCCTGAGCCTCCGGCTGGTTCCGAAGCTGAACTGACCTTTGCTGGGGCAGCAGCTTTGCTCAGCTGGGCAGGACAGCAGCAAACGTGGGAGTACAGTGTGGAAGGGGAAGCCAGTGCGTGAGGAGAGAGGTCAGATACCCAGTGTTTGGAGCTGCCAGCACCAGCCCCTGGCCAAGCAGGCTGCAGCTCCCACAGTTTGCCCCAGGGCGGGAGCTGTGAGCAGAAAACCTCTGCCTCTCACGCCAAAGTCAAGGTTTTCCAAGGCAGCGTTTCCGCTGGGAAGGGAGCATTCCGGCTGCAAATCCCTTGTCCCGCATTCCAAGCCTCTGGCTCTGCAGACAGACAGAAGGCGCGGAGCAGCGCGGGCAACAGCTCTGACCCCTCCCGCAGGGATCGACACCCTTCCTTGTCTGCGCCACCGCCGGCACGACGGTGCTGGGAGCGTTCGACCCTCTGGATGAAGTTGCCGATATCTGCGCCAGGCACGGCCTCTGGCTCCACGTGGACGTGAGTGGAGACGTCGCTGAGCTGCGGTGCTGGGGGGTCTGGCCTAGGGGTTACCTTGCAGAGTGGGGGTGATGGTTGGACTCGATGATCCCGGTGGTCTTTTCCAACCCGAGTGATGCTGTGATCCTAAGAACCATAGGACCCAGCCCCAGTGTTTAGTGTGTTTGCCGAGCCCTGGCATTGAGTCTGGGGCTGGTGTTTCATCCCTGCCTGGTACTGACTGCGTTTGCAGAGCTGGGGTGAGGTGGGGAGGGTCTGGTCCCTACTCTGAACCCTCAGACAGAGGCTTGGAAGCAAAGTCTGTTCTCCTGCTGCTGCCTCCTGACAACCTGAGGTTAAAGGGTCAGTGAGTGTCTTGGGTTTGTATTTGAACAGAAATGGTTGTCAGAGTTAATTGATTCCCAGTAGAAGGGCAAATATCCAGTGACAAACTGGGTTTGTGGTGTGGGTGCAAGGATGGGATGGGTGAGGATGAGAACCTCTCCCTGCTCCCCAGCAGTTCTAGGAGGATGGGATGGGTGAGGATGAGAACCTCTCCCTGCTCCCCAGCAGTTCTAGGAGGATGGGATGGGTGAGGATGAGAACCTCTCCCTGCTCCCCAGCAGTTCTGTTCATCCTCATGACTTTCCACCCTCTACGAAGAGCAGGAGCGGATGACTTGGCTGCCTCTGCTGCAGTGAAGTCTCAGACTCTGTAGGAATCTTACTGTCTTGTCTCTGTGACTCTACAGGCTTCCTGGGGAGGCTCAGCCTTGGTGTCGAGGAAGCACTGCCGACTCCTCCATGGCATCCACAGGTCAGTCCGTGTAGCTCATGAGCCTCTTACCACACACTTGGGGAAGGCTGTTCCCAAGGGCAGGGAATGACAGGACAAGGGGTCCTGGTTTGAGGCTGGAGAAGGGCAGAGTGAGGCTGCACAGGAGGAACAAGGTCTTGAACCTGAAGGTGGGGGATCCCTGGAACAGGCTGCCGAGGGACAGGGTGGATGCCCCATCACTGGAGCCTTGCAAGGTCAGGCTGGCTGGGGCTCTGGGGAGTGCTGGCCCTGCTGGGTGCAGGGGGGTTGGACTGGGTGCCCTTGGGGGTCCCTTCCAACCCAGCAGGCTGTGACTGTAACTGCAGTGGGAGCTGTGTCCAGTTGGCCTCCCTTGATGCCACCTGCATCAACGTTTTCCTATTGGCTGGGGAGACTGCTGGACCGGTGGGTACTCAGAGAGAGGAAGGGCAGTGGGCTCTGTCTGCCTGGGTTGTGTGACCCGTGCGATCCCTGGGGTTCCCAGCTCTTCAGCACCTCTGGCCGTGGAAGCCATCCCCACCTTCCCTTCCCCACTCATAACTTCTGCAGGGCCGATTCCGTCGCCTGGAACCCCCACAAGATGCTGTCAGCAGGGATCCAGTGCTGTGCCCTTCTGGTCAGAGGCAACCCCGTGAGTGCTCCCTCGCCTTTGGGGTCCACGTTTGCCAGGTCAGGCGCAGTTGCTGCAGCGCTGAGGGGCAGAGCCAGAAGCCGGCGGCGACCTGGTGGTGTCCACAGCAGTGCAAAGGCTGAGCGACCTGGTGCTGCCCCAGCCCCGCTCGGTCACCTCAGCTGCTGTGTCCTCGGTCTGACAGTCCCTCCCAGTGAATCGCAGCACATCAGGTGCTGGAAGGGACCCCAAGAGGTCACCCCACCCCCCTGCCACAGCACAATCCCCTAGATCCAGTTGCACAGGAACATGGCCAGGTGGGTTTGAAACGTCTCCAGAGAAGGAGACTCCACAACCCCCTGGACAGCCCCTGCCAGGGCTCTGGAACCCTCCCTGGGAAGAAGGTCCTTCTCACACTGATGGGGAACCTCCTCTGCTCCGCTCACACCAGCTGCCCCTCGTCCTGTCACTGGGTGCCCCTGAGCAGAGCCTGGCTCCATCCTCCTGACACCTGCCCTTCCCATATCGGCCAACATTCATGGGGTCACCCTCAGGCTCCTTTCTCCCGGGAGAAGTCCTTGCCCTGTGCAGACCAGGAAGAGTAAGCAGGCGTTGCAGCAGCCTCAATCTCTGCTGTGTCTCCGGCAGGGCCTCCTGAAGCAGTGCCACTCGGCCGAGGCTGCCTACCTGTTCCAGCAGGACAAGTTCTACGACGTCAGCTACGACACCGGGGACAAGTCCATCCAGTGCAGCCGGCGCCCCGATGCCTTCAAGTTCTGGCTGATGTGGAAAGCCCTGGGGACCACCGGCCTGGAGGAGAGAGTCAACAGAGCGCTGGCTCTGGCGAGGTGCTGCCTCAGTTGGGTCTGGTTTGCTTCACTGACCATGGAAGGCTGGTGCTGCTGATGCTCTGGTTCCTGGAACAGACCACACTGGTGCCTTCTCTCCCCCTCTCGTTTGTCTGTGTCTGCTGGAAGGACCCAGAAGCAGTGACTATCAGTTGTGCTGCGTTTGTAAATGGCCAAGGACACCAGCGGCAGCCTGGGGTGGGTCAGAAGGGGTGGTTAGCAGATCAAGAGAGGTTCTCCTCCCTCTCTCCTCTGCCCTGGGGAGACTGCAGCTGGAATTCTGTGTCCAGCTCTGGGCCCCTCAGTTCCAGCAGGACACAGAGCTGCTGGAGACAGCCCAGTGCAGAGCCACAGGGATGATGGAGGGAGGGGAGCCTCTCCCTGCTGAGGAGAGGCTGAGGGAGCTGGGGCTCTGGAGCTGGGAGAAAGGAGCCTGAGGGCTGAAAGAAGAGAAGCTGTGGATGGGTTGTGTGTCTGAGACCTTTTCCTGCTGTTGTCCTCTTGTGTTCCAAAGCCCTCGTTTTGCGCTGCAGGTACCTAGTGGAGGAGATCAAGAAGCGAGAGGGCTTCCGGCTGCTTCTGGAGGTAATAGACAGTGGGACTGAGCTGCTGCTGCCACTGGATGGGGGAGACCTTCGAGCTCCAACAGGGGAGGGTCAGACTGGCTGTCAGGAAGAAGCTCTCCCCAGAGAGAGTGGTCAGGCCCTGGGATGGGCTGCCCAGGGTGGGCGCTGAGTCCCCATCCCTGGGTGAGTTTAAAAGCCACTCAGATGTGATGCTGGAGGATCTGGTTCGGGGTGACCTTGCAGAGTGGGGTTAGTGGTTGGGCTCAATGATCCCAGAGGTCTTTTCCAACCTGAGTGATTCCGTGAAGTCCACAACTGTGACAGGGGTCAAGTGCTCTGGGTAAAATGTGTCTCAGGGGCTTCCTTCAAACCCCCTGGCAAGACACTGCCCTTAGAGCTGCTTCAGGCTTGGAGTCTCTCAGGTCCCTCTGGGTGCCTCCCTTGCACTTGTCTCCAACCAAAGACCTCTGTGGGTGAAGCAGAGCTAGAGGTGCCTCTGGAAGGGAGAGATGAGAAGGAAACTCCCACAGGGGACCTTTCTCTGGCAGCAGAGAGAGACATGGGTGATGTAAAACCCACCCCCAGCTTCAAAAACAAAAGGGAGACACAAGGTGACCTGGGGAAGAGAATTTCTCGTGAAAAGGACTAACCTCCGAGGCCTCCTCCCCTGAAAATGAAGCAGAACTCTGAGCTTTTCCCACCCGGTTGGCAGCCTCTCACGAGCAGCCTCTGTTGTCTCCTTTAGCCAGAGTACGCGAACGTCTGCTTCTGGTACATCCCGCCCAGCCTGAGAGAGATGGAGGATGGCCCCGAGTTCTGGCAGAAGCTCCACCAGGTGGGTGTTGCGTGGGCACTGTCACACGAGGTGGGGCCATCTGGCTGCACCTGGCCGGTGCACGATGACGGGGCGTCACGGCTGGGGAGCAGAAGGGTGGCCCTGGCATCATTGCACGAGACCGGGCAGCGCTGCGGGTCTCTGTGTCTCGGGTAACTCAAGCGGTGCCTCTAGTTCGAGAGGTGGTTGTCCACAGAGAGCAGGAGGTAGCGTCTGTGCCGAGGAATCGGGTCCATTCCCACACCCAGCGGTGTCTCTGCAGCAGTGGTGATGCCCTGGAGGGCTCAGGTTGCCCAAGTGCTCAGCTGGAAGCGGAGTGGGGTGGTGGGGAGCACGGGCTGTAGGATCTGTAGGACCTTGTAGGTCCCTGGAGAGCACCCTTGGGGAAGGTGCGGTGTGGGTGGCTGGGTCGGGGCAAAGGCGGGTCGGGGCAAAGGCAGCCCGGGCGGGGTGCAGGGAGGGGGAAGCCTCTGCTGCTGAAGTTTCAGTCAGGAAGTCGCTGACCCTTGTGCAGTCCCTGGGTTCGTGCGCTAGATGGGGATGAGCAGCCGCCCAGGGTGTCGCAGTCCAGAGCAGCCGAAGAGAGCCGCCGGAACCGACCGCTTCTCCTGCCCAGCTTCGCCGCCCTTGGAGGCAGAGGAGGGGCTGCGGGCTCGTGCTCGGAGCGCAGAGCTGCTTCTGCCTGCGTGCGGCTCGAAGTCTGCCTTCTCGAGAGGGCGATCTCTAGCAGGGTGTTGGGTCGTTCCGATTCCTCCAGGAGCCCCGGCACTGGATGGGCTCCGGGCACAGTTTGCCCCCAGACCTGCAGGTCTGAGCAGTGATGGGGCTGCCGGGGGCGGCCAGGCAAGAGGTGCAAACCCCAAGCACCTCAGAAAAGCTTCATACCCCACAAAATCTGGTTCAGGGGTGACCTTGTAGAGTAGAGTTGATGGTTAGACTCGGTGATCCCCGGGGTCTTTCCCAACCTGAATGATTCTATAAAGCACAGACACTGCCCAAAGCTGCTTCGGTTCCTGGCACCACCTCTGTGTTGTCTCTCTCTCCAGGTTGCTCCTGTAGTTAAGGAGAGGATGATGAAGAAAGGCAGCATGATGCTGGGCTACCAGCCTCACCAGGGGAAAGTCAACTTCTTCCGCCAAGTGGTGATCAGCCCCCACGTCAGCCGAGAGGACATGGACTTTGTGCTGGATGAAATCGAGCTGCTTGGGAGGGACCTGTAGCCGTGGTGCCGCAGAGCCAGGCGCTGCTCCCCTGGGGTGCTCATGGGGAGACAGCGGTGGCAGCAGCAGCCTGGAGCTGTTTTGTGGAGGGGAGTGACAAGTTGGGGACTGTGCTTTGACAAGGTGATTCCCAGAGCTTTGCTGCTGGGACACCCCTTCATAGGGGGCTGACGGTGGCCAGGTTCTCCTGGCTGCTGTTTGCAGGACCACTGCCATTTCAGAAGAGGCTTCCTCCTGCAGGAAGCCCTTTCTGAAAAGGGACTCTGCATCCTGGGGAGGGCAGCTGTTTCTGAGGGCAGCCCCAGGTACGAAGGCAACGCTCCTCTGACGTTACTGTTAGTGCTTCTAGCTCCATGGGCCTTAAGGAGTCAGTTACTGCTCTCTCTGCTTCATCAGTGTCTATCCTGGGGTGTAGCCTGGAGTAGGAGCCTGCTTGGGAGTCCCACTGATAAGCCCTGTGGACCTGGGGAGCTTCTCAAACCCCTGGCTGGGGGGAGTTGTGCAGTAGCCATCTGGGAGGATGGCAGAGACACCCAAACACACAACCCTGAGCATCCAGTGTCAGCCCTGCTTTGAGCAGATTGAATGAGGTGACCTGCTAAGGGCCCTTCCAACCTACAGAGTCACAGAACATGAGGGATTGGAAGGGACCTCCAAAGGTCATCCAGTCCAATCCCCTGCGATGGCAGGATCCCTATTGCAAAGGACCTTGAAAGATCATCCAGTCCCCCCACCATAGCAGGATCCCCTGGATCGTGTCACACAGGAACATGCCCAGGCAGGTTTGAAACATCTCCAGAGAAGGAGACTCCACAACCCCCCTGGGCAGCCCCTGCCAAGGCTCTGGCACCCTCACTGGGAAGAAGTTTCCTTCTCACATTGATGTGGAACCTCCTCTGCTCCAGCTCACTCCCGCTGCCCCTGGTCTTCTCTCTGGGTGCCCCTGAGCAGAGCCTGGCTCCAGCCTCCTACCTGGGTCCCTTGTCCCTCCCCCCACAAAATTCCAGCTCTGGGGCCTGATGGTGTCACTCAGCACTCACCCTGTTTCTCGTAGCTGCCTGTTCTGCACTCACAGGTCTGTTCTGTAGCTGCTGATTTTAATAAACCTGCAGTTAGCGGCACCCAAGCGAACACCGGCTCTGCACATCTCTTCTCAGACTAAAGCTGCAGAGAGCTGACTTGGATGGCTAGTAAGTGCTCCAGGCAGAGACCACGCTGCCAGCAGAGCTTTCAGGTGGGTCAGTCTGCGCTGGGCCCACGGTGCCTGTGGGGAACAGCTGGGGTGCAGATGTCCCACAGTTACCCTTGGTTAAGGGACCTGGGGGTCCTGATGGCCAGCAGGATGACTGGGAGCCAGCAATGAGCCCTGGTGGCCAGAGGAGGTCTAACCCTCTCACTGGGTGCTAAAGGAGACCTGCAGACAGGAGGATGCTCGGGGTGCTAGAGGAGACCTGCAGACAGCGGGGGTGCTACTGGAGAGCTGCAGATGGGGGGGCTGGTGGTGGGTGGCCTCCAGTTGTGGTCATGGTGCTTAGCACCAGACACAGGTCTTGCCGTGCTCAGAGCACCAGGTGGCCACAGAGGCTGAGAAGCCACTAGCACTGAACAGACTTAGAGTTCGGGGGGGGGGGGGTTGGGCAACCCGCTGTAAGCTGGACACGTGCGAGGGCCACCGAGCTCATCTCTCGGGCCTCTGGTGGGAAGGAAGGGGCCCGAACCATTCCAGGACAGAGCTCCTCTGCAGGAAGAGCCCTCACCCTGACCTGGGTGGCTCAGAGGTGTGGACGGGCCCCCGGCTCGGACACGAAGGGCAGCCCTGAGCCCAGGCTACTTTATTTGCTTCAATAAACATTTGATTTACATGGACCCGAGCAAACCAGAGCCCCGAAGCCCCCAGCCCTGGCCCACAGCAAGTTGGGCACCTGGAGCTGCAGCTGCCAGAGCCTGCAGGTGGCTGCAGGGCCCAGCGCACAGCTGATGCGCAGGCAGGACGAAGCGATGGCACTGCCAGGCTCTGCGGGCGCCGCTCCTCACCCTGCGCTGCGGATGCAGGGAGAGCCGTGGGTGCGACCCTGCCGCTCCCCTGGTCCTCTGCAAGGCAGAGGCGGCGGTGCAGCAGCAGCGCCCGTGTTGGCATCGCTGTAGGGCAGCGGGTCCTGCCACCGCCCCCTGGCTCTGCAACCACCCGCCTCTGCCACCTTCCCACGAGCTGCAGAAAATGCCCATCCCCGTCCCCCTAAAGCCGGGCAGAGCATCCTCTGGCCCCCCAGCGCAGCTGCTGAGGTTTGGCCCTGTAAGTACTTTGAGTTGGTTGGGTAAAGTGAAGGAACAAAAGACATACAAAATCATTTCGGGTGCAGCGTCTGCCCTCACCAGCCTTCGCTCCGGCTGGAAGGAGCAGGTTCTTACTGCAACAGCTTCTGCAGGAAGATGAGGGCTGAGCTGTCAAGCAGGTTTCACAACCGGCACTGGAGGCACCTCTGCTGGCCACGGGGCCACAGGGAAGGAGAAAAGGGTTGGGGGGAAGTCACCGCAGACCTCCTGTAGACAACTCGTAGCCCTCACTGGGCCAGTGTGGGGGATCTCACAGCAGCAGGCTGGTCTGCCTGCTTTGAGCTTGAACCCAGCCCTCTTGTCCTATCGCTCGAGTCCCTTATAAGAAGTCCCTCTCCAGCTTCCCTGGAGCCTCTTCAGGTAGTGGAAGCTGCTGTAAGGTCCCCCCCTGTACCTTCTCTTCTCCAGCTGAACAGCCCCAATTCCCACAGCAGAGGGGCTCCAGCCCTCTGAGCACCCTTGTGGCCTCCTCGGGACCTGCTCCAACAGCTCCAGGTCTTTATTGTACTGGCGACTCCAGCACTGGACACAGGACTCCAGGTGAGGTCTCACAAGAGCAGAGCAGAGGGGGAGCATCCCCCTCCCCAGATCTGGACCCTTCTGTTGGTGCCTTTTGGAACAGAGTCTTTCTGGGGTTTGGTTCTCTTCCTTCAGTGGCTGAGGGCAGCCCTGGCTGTGAGAGGTGCTGACGGACCCCCACTTAGCAGAAAGTGCTGCTGACCTGCCACCCTCACTGTCCCCCTGCGACAAGGAGCCCCCCAGCTGCTGCCTCCCCCCTCTCCTCTCGGAAGCTGGAGCCAGGGCAGACGCCAGGCTCTCACCCAGCCTCGGGAGACCATCTTCCCTCAGGACTGCAGCGCAGCTGAAGGGAAGGGAACCTGCAGCGCTGCCTGCGCTCAGAGCACGCAGCAAATCCAGCTAGGCTGCTCGGATGAGGCTGCTAGGAACGGGAGGAGGGGACCCTCTTCCTGCTGAGATACTGCAGCCTGCTTGCGAGCATCACGAGCTCAAAGCAACAGCCGGATGACAGCGTGCAGGCAGCTGGGGCCGGGGAAGGGCGTCCTTGGCCCCCAAGACATGCTGCAGCCAGGGCTGCACAGGCGCAGCTCCCGAGCCAGCCTGGGCTGCCTGCCCTGAGCGCAGCGCTGGGAGGGAGCCCCTGGCAGAGCCCCCAGGGCACGGCTGCTGCGGGGGGGGCTATGCGCGGACACGGCCGGCGAGCACCGCGTCACCGTTATGTACAGGCGGGCTATGCGCGGACACGGCCGGCGAGCACCGCGTCACCGTTATGTACAGGCAGGAATAAAGTGCACGAGGCCACGGGCTGCTTCACATCCCGTCTCCTGAGGAAGCGCCAGCGCACGCAGCTCCTCCTGCGACACAGCGCTGGGAGCCAGCGCCGGGGTCCAACACTTCCTCCCTGGCTTTCAGTCCCCACAAGTGCAGCTCCCAGTCTGCAACTGGAGCCTTAAATGGGGCAGTGACAGCCACAGTCCTCCAGGAAGCCAGGCGAGGCACTGCTGAAGCCTTCTTCCCTCGGGAAGGTGAACATGTCCGGGAGCGACTTCCCTCTGTGCTGGAGCTCTGGGGTGGGCACTACTTGGCAGTGGTCACGGAGCCATCCTCAGGGATCTTCTCCTCCGAGCAGCTTCTTCCAGAGAGCTTCTCGTGGTGCTTGAAGTCGCTGAAGCGCTCTGCGACGCACTGTGCCGTGAGCCGGGCCTCCGGGTCGTGGTCCCAGCACTCGATCAGGGTCTCACACACCATCTGGATGCCCTGCAGAGAGCGCAGAGAGAGCAGCTGCGACAGAGCCAGGCTCGGCTGAAGTCTTGGCGTGAGAGTCGCCTTCAGGGAATCACTGAGTCAGTCAGGTTGGTGAAGCCCCCTGGGGGTCAGCGAGTCCAACCCTGCTCTACAAGGTCACCCATAAACCAGACCCCCCAACACCACAGCTCAGTGACTTTTAAACTCATCTAGAGCTGGGACTCAAGCCCCACCCTGGGCAGCCCAATCCTCAGTCTCCTTTTCTCCCAGGTCAAGAGCCCCAGCTCCCTCAGCCTTTCCTCATCAGGGAGATGCTTCCCCCTGCAAGAAATCCCTGCAGGCTGAGCCTGTGGGCAGCTGTTGGCCCACAAACATGGAAACAGGTCACTCGCAGCTGGTCCGAGTCAACCCCAAGCTCTGCTGACAGGGGCAAAGCCCAGCTGTAGCTCTGCAGGGCACTTGACGATCATGAGCAGGCTGCTGGAAAACGCTCTGCGATGCGACGCTCAAAGCCCATGAAGGGGGACTGACCTGCAACTCCCTGCCAACAGTGACCCTGCACCTACCACATCACCGACCTCGCGGGTGACGCTGACGGATGCCAGTGCGACCCGCAGAGCGGTGCCGTCTGTGTAGGAGCAGCTCGAGCTCTCTGCTGGCACCGACACCACAAGCAGCTCAGGCGCAGGCTGTGGGCAGCCGCTGCATGTGTGGTGCAGCCCTGCTGCAGGTGCGGTGCAGCCCACAGCTGCCCACACACGGAGCTCTGACCCGATGCTGCGGAGCTCTGACCTGATGCATGTGGAGCTCTTACCTGATGATTAAGCCAGGAGCTGGGGATCTCGGGCCGCCCTCTGTCTCTCAGGACGTTGTCCTTCATGCTCTCCACGCAGGGGTGTTCTCGCACCTTGGAGCCGAACGGGGGCTCGTACTCTTTGACTTCTGCCAAGAGAAGATGCCAACACAAGGGCGCTCAGCTGTGCTGCGCTCACGCCAAGTGCAATGGGAGCTGCCTCTTCTCCAGAGCAGGAGGAGCAGCTACCAGTTAGCAGCTCAGTGCCGCAGTTCTGCTTGACCAGCTCCAAACAAACCCAGCCAGCGGGCACCTCCACGCCCGGGCCAGATGTGTTTCTTCTTCACGCTCCCTCCCTCCCTTTTTCTTTCTGTGAGTCTGAGTCTCAGGAGCAACAGATGGAGGGAGGAAGCAGAGGGGGTGCCTGCAGTGCTGAGTGACTGTGAGAGGGTGCCAGCAGCCAGCTGCAGACACGGGCAGACTGCACGAACCAGGACCATGTCCAAGAAGGAAACGAGAGCAGCCTGCAGTGCCACCACAGCTCTGCACCAGCAACAAGGTAGAAGCGACATCCTGGAGGCTGAATTAAACTGCTCTGGATGAACCACAGAATCCCAGAACATCAGGCGCTGGAAGGGACCCCAAGACATCACCCAGTCCAATCCCCCGGCCACAGCCGGATCCCCTAGATCCAGTCACACAGGAACAGGGCCAGGGGCGTTTGAAATGTCTCCAGAGCAGGAAACTCCACAAGCCCCCTGGGCAGGAGCGAAGACAGAGCCCAGGTGCCACCCCCCAGATCTGCCCCAGCACTGCTGTGGTTTTGCTGGGGACTTCAGCCCCGGGAAAGCTGAGCAAAACAGAGAAATGAGAGCAAGAGACAGGTTTCTGGAGATGAGCGTGACTGAGCAACGGTGCAAACCGGGAAGCCAGGCTGTGGGTGGGGGCTAAGCTCCAGCTCGAAACCTGGTCAGAGAAATCCCCCCATTTCCTGGAGTGACTCCCACCCCTCTTCCCCGGGTTACAGCGCGTCGGCCCCTCGTGGCTGCACAAGCTGGTCCTTTTCTTTCCTCATGAAACCCCCTCGAGATCCTCTTTTGGGCAGCTGCCTTCTGAGAAGGGCAGCAGTGAGGGCTGCTCTGCACCCAGCACCCTGCTCCAGGCCAGGCTGAGGTTTAGCTCCTGAAGCGCCCAACAGAGAGTCTGCTTCAGTGAATGAACTCGGACTGTGAAGCCAAACAGCAGCTCTTCCTGCAGCTGGACAGGTGGCTGCAAGCACTCGGCTATTGCTTCTGCACTTCAGGCAACAGCCACCCCCGGGTTTCTCATCTGGATGGAGTGGGGCCAGAGAGGGGCAACGAGGCTGGGGAGAGGGGCTGGAGAACAGTCCCCATCGACAATGGCTGAGGGGACTGGGGCTAGTGAGTCCAGAGACGAGGAGGCTGAGAGGAGACCTCACTGCTCCCTCACAGGAGCTTGTAGCCAGGCTGCTGCTGCTCTCTTCTCCCAAATCACTAATGATAGGATGAGGGGAAATGGCCTCGAGGTGCATCAGGGGAGGTTTAGACTGGATCTTGGGAAGAAGTTCTTCACTGAGAGACAGGTTGGGCACTGGCACAGGCTGCCCCGGGAGGTAGTGGAGTCCCCATCCCTGGAGGGGTCTACAAACCAAGTAGCCGGAGCACTTGAGGCCAAGCATTTGAGGGTTAGGGAACTGCTGGGCTGCGGTCTGGGCTGGATGACCCTGGAGGTCCCCTCCAGCCAGGATGACTCTGTGATTCTGCAAAGAGCAGCTGGGGACTCGGGGAAGCAGCAAGGTTTCTGTATCACTGCGACTCTTACTGGAAGGACCAGCTAGTCCCCCTGTTGCTCAGCTGGCCCTCCGAAGGCTTAGAACAGCTCCTGACAGCGAACAGGAGGCAGCCACCATGGCTCAGGCACAGCCTTTCAAATCATCTTCACGCTTCTAATAACCTGGGGTGAGGTCAGGCCGGCTGAGGCAATTCAGCGCTACCCAGACGTCACAGCATCTCCCAGGCACTCATTACCTTTGACAAGTGGACCCTGGGACGGCAGAGTCACCCTGACGCCAGCTGAGACCCAGCTCTCCTGCGCTCTCAGGGGCCCACGGAGGCTGCTCATGACCCACGCACCGCCTGCCACTGGAGGCTGCTGAGTTACAGCCTCCAGAGCAACTAGGACAACTGGAGAGAGTTAGAGAGTCGCCCCCGAACCCGAGTCACTCCCTTTTCTTAGCCCCAGGATGTGACACTCGGACGCCCATCTGTCCAAACGCGGGTCTGGAGAGAGGAGAGCTGGCGGCACTTACCCCCGACACCGTTGCAGCGGGACGTCATTTCCCAGAGGACCAGGGCCATGGAGTACACATCCGCCTGTTTGAAGGACTCCACATTCTCCAGGTTCATTCTGGACTCCAGCACCTCGGGGGCCATGTACCTGGCTGTGCCGACCTGCAGGAGACACCAGCAAGAGCTTCAGCTCTAAGTCCTCATTCTGCTGTGACCACAGACTCCCGGGACATCAGGGATGGGAAGGGACCTCAGAAGATCACCCAGTCCAACGCCCTGCCACAGCAGGATCACCTAGACCCAGTCATTAGGGGTTGGAAGGGGCCTCAAGAGATCACCCAGCCCAATCCCTCTGCGACAGCAGGATCCCCGGGATCCAGTCATTAGGGGTTGAAAGGAACCTCGAAAGATCTTCCAGCCCAATCCCCCTGCCACAGCAGGATCCCCTAGACCCAGTCATTAGGGGTTGGAAGGGACCTCTGGCTCTCTGGCCACACGAAATGATGCTGCAGGAGCAGCACCAGCTCATGCCCCGCACAACTGCGCAAAGAGCAGGGCTCTCTGGCCACAAGAAAAGGTCCCCCGGCACTGGCACATTGACTGCTCCAACCCCCCCATGCCCGTCCCCTCCATGCTGCCCCCCTCACCTGCCCACTGTTAGCCAGGTCATCCACAGACAGCGAAGGGTCCAGCCTCAGGGACAAGCCAAAGTCACAGAGACAGCAGGTCAAGTCGTTCTTCACCAGGATGTTGGAACTCTTGAGGTCCCTGTGCACGATGGGCGTTTTGGGGCGTCCACAGGGGGTGTGATCGCTGTGCAGGTGGGCGATGCCCCGGGCCAAGGAGCCGCCCAGCTTCCAGAGGTCCTCCCAGCTGATGATGTGCCGCGTGAGGTACTCCTGCAAGTTTCCTCTGGCGTGGAAGGCAGTGATCAGCCAGTACTGCTTCCCCAGGTCTGTCTTGCGCTCCTCTGCTGTCAGGAACTGGAGGATGTTCTCATGCTTGAGGTTCACATCGGAGAAAATGTCTTTCTCAGTCTTCCAGGAGGCGTCTTCTTCGTAGGGGAAGATCTTGACCGCCACGGTTTCATACTGCTCTGATGTGTTCTGCTTGAGCTTGGCTTTGTAGACCTCAGCAAACCTTCCCTTGCCAACGATCACGTCCAGCTCGATGGGCAGCAGCTCCGTGTTGTGGTTGATGTTGTTGGCACAGGTGGAGCTGATGTCCGAGCGGTCATCGTCCAACATGATGGCACAAACATCGCTGCAGTCCTTGTGCTTCCTGGGCTTCACGTTCTTCTCCCACCCCTTGCTGAGCTTCCTCTTCTTGTGGGTGCGATAGGTGTAGAAGACAATGATCACAGCGAGGGAGATCACCAGCAGCGGCACGAGGCTTATGATGGTGACCTTGGAGATCTCATCCTTCTCCTCCGGCTTGTGGGGGTCATCTGGAAGGAAGAGAAGGTGGCCACACGTGAGCTGGGGTCAGAGCTTTGTGCACAAGGGCTGTCAGCAACAATGACTGTTACCCAAGAGCAACACGGGACCTTCTCTGTCGGCAACAAGAAACAAAGCTGATCTCACTGGGGAGAGGCCTCCCCCGGCCACAGCCGCCCCGGCTGCTGCTTCTGCAGGCACCAGCCCTGCCTGAGCAAGAACCTCATGGAGCGTAATGATTCTGCCCGTCTCTCCAGCTCTTACTGCATCAGCGACCAGCATTTGCCTCCATCAACCACAGAGCATCAGGGTTGGGAAGGGACCTCCAAAGATCATCCAATCCCATCCCCCTGCCACAGCAGGATCCCCCACATCCAGTCACAGAATCACAGAGCATCAGGGACTGGAAGGGACCTCGAAAGACCACCCAGTCCCATCCACCTGCCACAGCAGGATCCCCGAGACAGCGTGTTCAGAAACGCAGAGCCCTGCCACAGGATCCCCGACTATGTGTCCCCAGTCGCACAGAAACATGTCCAGGTGGGTTTGAAATGTCTCCAGAGAAGGAGACTCCACAACCCCCTGGCCAGCCCCTGCCAGTCCCTACGTGCAGCCCCAGCCACAGGACTGTGACCCAGTCACTGTGTAGAGCAGCCCTCTGAGCAACAGGAGAACAGCTCTGTCCTGCTCCAGCTCCGAGGTCTCGGCGGCAGCAGCAGCGACCTCCTGGGATCCGGATCCGTCTGCACAAGCAGAGCTCTGCTCAAGCGCTGCTGACAGGAGATGCCAGGCTGAGCCCCCGCGGGTTGTGCCCAGGCCCATCCCCTGTGCTGGAGCCGCACATCTTCATTGCCCAGCCTGAGGAGGATGTTGCCCAGGTACCTCAGCCCTGGTACTGTGTGGCAGCTCCTGCAGAGATGCCAGCTCCAGCAACCGGCAGCTCTGCCCGGCCCACTGGGGAGGCTCCGGCAGGGTGGAGGCGAGAAGCTGAACCCATTTCCAGAGCCTGCTTCTGGAGCTGTTGTTGGCCAGCACGGCTGCCCACACGGCTGAGCACCGGGACCCGCAGGAGACTGTGGGTGCCCCCTCAGTGCCAGCCCGACGCCTGCCTCACAGGGAGCCCCGCTGGCCGGGGCTCCTCGGCATCTGGGTGACCCTGGCTAATGACATCGCGGCTGTGTCCGGGACAAGCCCCGCTCCGTGGCCCACGGAAGCGTCGCGCCCGCGGCCCCACCGCCCGATGGAAACGGCTGCGTCCGAACAGCCGGGGCAGGCGGCAGGCGAGGGGCTGCCTTCAGCGCCCGGGCTGGGCAGCAGGGGGGTTCTGTGCTGCAAGCAGATCTTCATCTTTCAGCCAGATTTGCTGCTCAGCACCCAGGAGGTTTAAGAAAGTCTTGAGCTCCAAGGCAGAACAAAGCTGTTCCACTCCCTCACCCGGGCTCGCTGGCACCTGTCTGGAACCCACAGCCCTGGATGCCTCCCCTTCTCTCTCCTCTTCGGACAGGTCACGTCGCTGCCAGGCACCTCTCCCAGCTCGGTCTGTTCGGGGAGCCTCCCTGCCCGGTGCCGTGAGCGCTGACGCCCCTCCGACTTTCCGGGCCGGGGCCGTGTTCCGGGGAGACGTGCCCGCACCCGGCACACCCGCTGCTCTCTGAGCAGACCACTGTTCCCAGTTGCAGGGAGCGTCTCGGCTGCCGCGCAGCAACCCGCCGCTTTCACTGACAGCCCGAGCTTCCCCGCGTCGGCCTCTCCCCAGCTGCTGAGGCGCCCGGGCCAGCTGCGGTCCCTTTCTGGCTGCGATTGCCGGTCTTCCCTGACAACCCGGCGAAGGACTGGCGCCGCTCCCGCCCCCGGCAAGCTCCCAGCTCATGCAAACGCTGCCAGCTCTGCCAGCCAGACTGGAAGAGGGTTGTTTCCATACGGAGCTGCAACCGAGCTCGGCGCGACCGTCCTCCCGGGAGCAAACGGCATCGACCACAGAGCGAAACAAAACCTTGGCTGCTTCTGCCTCTCCCCACCCTGTTTCCTCTCTATCCCGCTAATGAATCAGCCCTTCGGTATGAGGCAGCCCCTCCTCTGGCTGCGCGCAGTTGCGGGCAGGAGCGGGACCCCTCAGGGGAAGCGGAGAACGATGCTGGCATGCAAGTGGGGTGCCCCTGAACCCCGCAGGCAGGAACGGGAGCCCAGAACGATGCCGACATGCAGGCGGGGTGCCCCTGAACCCCGCAGGCAGGAGCGGGAGCCCAGAATGATGCCGACATGCAGGCGGGGTGCCCCGAGCACTGTTATGGGGCCCCTGGGAGACAGTTACCTTCTGAGCACGTTAGGTGGGGAAGAGAAAACAGAGCAAGGGCAGCCTTTGTTAGAGCGCTCGGCAGCGGTCCAGCCGTAGTCGCCTCCCTTCCGCTGCTCCCTGAGCACTGGACCGCTCATCCCATGGCTGCGCGCGGCTCTTAAGCCTGTGATCCTCTACCGCAGCCAAGGAAAATCACTAGGGCTTTAACTGTAGGGAGGAGAGGAAGAGGAGAGAGAGAGACAGGGATGACAGGTTATAAAGCAGCGAGAGACAGCGCGTTCAGAAACGCAGAGCCCTGCCACTGCTCCTGCCCGCCGGGCGCAGAAGGCATCACGCAGGCGGCACTTGAGGTCTCCCAGGTGTCGCCCGCACACAGGGAGCGACCCCAGCGCTTCACGCAGCGCCGACCCACAGCCTGCAGCTCCATCAGCCCCAGCCGGTCCATCGAACACTTCAGTGTCTTCAGTTAGTAAAACAACGCTCGTCAGCAGCACAACACCCTCCGCCCGCTCCTGGCACGGGTGCCCAGTGACCTCCTGGTGCCCCCCCAGCAACCCCTGTCGCTGAGATCAGGATGGCTCAAGCGGTCGTTCGGACTTGCACGGGCGGCTGCTACCACGGGTGTCTCCCAGACCACGGGCGACAGCAGCGCGGGGAGCACCAACAGCGCCGAATTCGGGGTTTGCCTTACCCACTGAACGCGCCTGCAGCGCCAGCGCAGCGGAAGGGCGGCCACGCGCTGGCTAACACGCGGGTGTCCCCTTACCCTGGCTACGGACACTCCCTGTCCAAGGAGAACGAGCAAGACGCGAGGCCGGGAGAAACTCAGTCCTGCTGGGTCAGCCTGGGCAAAGCCTAAACCTCAGCCAAGAGGTGGCCCTGACCTCTAACCAGCCAAGGCACTCCCCTGAGCCCCGACTTTCTTCTCCAGCGGCTCTGCTCGCCAGCCCTGCCTCCTGGCACCGCGGACACGAGGCACCTGAACAGTTCAGCACTGACACGAGACACAAACCACGTCTGCGCTGGGCTGTGCTCCGGCAGTGCTTCTGCACCTTGGGTCTGGAGGCTGCCCCCTGGCCACCACCCGCAGCTGCCTCTGGCAAAACGAAAGGGGTGGAGAAGTGAATGAGGCAGTCAGGTCTGTGGTACCTACCGGACCCCTGCATGTTATTTCTCCGAGAACTCACAATGCTCTGCAGAGTGACTCTGCCCACAAGCATTTTCCAGCAGGAGCCGTGGCTGCAGCACCAGGGCCGTGAGTCAGCGCCGGCACCCCCAGGCACGGCAGAGTGGCCGGCAGGCCTAGGAACACGCCTGGCTGCGCCCCGCTTGCTCGGCAGATCGGCAATTCAAATCCGGGTCCGCACAAGAAACAGGCGGCTCGTCGGGCTGTAACCACTTGAGACGTGGCTAGCACCACCCTTGGGTGACTCACACCCCCTCACCCTGCCCAGAACCTTTTAGATGTTTGTGTCCACAAACCGAGTCTGGAGACTTCACCTCCACTGTCCAGAACGACACCAGCAACGGGAGTTGCAAACCAGCACTTCTGCCAGCAGCGACAGCCAGAAACCGCTGGGACGTGGCGGCTGACCTCTGGGAGCAAGCGGGGTCACAGGCCGTTAGGGACTGGAAGGAACCCCGAAAGATCATCCAGTCCTGTCACTCTGCCACAGCAGAATCCCCTAGATCCAGTCATTAGGGACTGGAAGACACCTCAAGACATCATCCAGTCCAATCCCCCTGCCAAGCAGGATCCCTAGATCCAGTCGCAAAGGAACAGTCCAGGTGGGTTAGAAATGTCTCCAGAGAAGGAGACTCCACAACCCCCCTGGGCAGCCCCTGCCAGGGCTCTGGCACCCTCACCGTGAGGAAGAAGGTCCTTCTCACATTGACATGGAACCTCCTCTGCTCCAGTTCACATCCATTGCCACTGGTCCTGTCACTGGGAGCAGAGCCTGGCTCCATCCTCCTGACACCACCCTTCACATATACAGTATCACAGTATTACCAAGGTGGGAAGAGACCTCACAGATCATCAAGTCCAACCTGTTACCACAGAGCTCAAGGCTGCACCATGGCGCCAAGTGCCACGTCCAATCCTGCCTTGAACAGCTCCAGAGATGGCGACTCCACCACCTCCCCGGGCAGGCCATTCCAGTGGCCAATGACTCTCTCCGTGAAGAACTTTCTCCTCACCTCAAGCCTCAATTTCCCCTGGCGCAGCTTGAGGCTGTGTCCTCTTGTTCTGGTGCTGGCTGCCTGAGAGAAGAGAGCAACCTCCTCCTGGCCACAACCACCCCTCAGGTAGTTGTAGACAGCAATAAGGTCTCCCCTGAGCCTCCTCTTCTCAGGGCTAAACAATCCCAGCTCCCTCAGCCTCTCCTCATAGGGCTTGTGCTCAAGGCCTCTCAGCAGCCTC